>JAAGKR010006519.1:0-34918 GCA_011419295.1 Clarias macrocephalus
GTGCGTGAAGACTGTCAGAACGACCGGAGGAGCGAACCGGTGGTGTGATGAAGCGCAGTCAGTCACTGTGAGCACCTGAGGTTGATTATTTTCCTGCAGCAGCACGTCCTGCCATACAGCTTGCTGTTAATAAGCGGTTACTATAGAAACCATACAGAGCACGTTAATATACAGGAAGCTTGTTATTTGTGTCAGAGCTGCTGGTATAAAAAATAAACGACGTCTCCCGACTAATCAGGACAGAGAAGCACTTTGGTATAAACTTGTTAAACCTGACTCTTGTGCCTCATCTTCAGCGCTTTCATGTCTCGCCTCATTATCTGCAACTCCCTTACGCCTCCTCTGTTGGACCGGCGAGGCTCTCGAGTGAGGACACGTTCAGTGTAGAGTCTGAGCAGTGTGTGTTTGCGGTTTCCTCGTGCCCTCCCACGGCCGAGCGGATTGTTTACATGGATGAAGGCAGAGGAGGTGTTGTCTCTGTTCGAGTCAGGTCATACCTAGCGAGGTACACATACTGCTTTTCTGGCCCAGGAGAACAGCATGAGGGGTTTCCCTGGCTTTTTTAAACAATACACTCATTATGAAGCCTTTCCTGTGTGTTTGGGGAGATAACGGAAGATCTCCGTTCACGATGCCGTTCCTATCAGATGCTTACTGATGGAGGTGCAGTGGGATTAATCCCTCGATTCACCTCCAGAGAGCAGCTGCGGTGCTTCAGACCTTTAGCCTGTTCAGGTGTCTCACCTCCAGATCTTCCAGACTTCAGGTTCATTTCAGCATTTCATCATCAATGCTGTCTAACTTATTATCCTGTAGAAAACTAAACAAACACACATTGCTCATTTCATACAGTATGAAGAAACACTCCTCAAGAGGATGATGTCTGTGACAAGCAGAGCTTCCTGTAAAGAGATTTGTTCTTCCTAGTCAAATCGTTCTTCGAGCACTTCCCTGCGTCTGCTGCTTCAGAGATCAAGTTGGAGCCCGATGGCGAGAGCGCAGCACTTTATTCACGATAAGGTCATATTCCTAGTAGGAAGTCAAACGTTTTGGGTTGTTAGAAGGTCATGGAACAAAGAGGAACATTCCTACAGGTACATCCATGTGGGAGAACAACCATCAGGCACAAATCCCAAATTAACCAAGCTCAGGATTGAGGCAGCAGTGAAACACATCAATTACATCATTTACCCAGAAGTTTAGTCACCAACCAGGACACATTTGGCTAATCAGACTCGCACATGAATCTGATCAACGTTATATCATTTAGCTCAATGACCAAAGTGATCTGGGCTCGTGGACAAAATGGGGTTTCGACAAAAAGGATCATTTTTCCTTTTTGTATCTTGTTATTGTCAGGAACCTTTTTTTTTTTTTAACCAGGAGTTTTGTGTGATCATATCCCGTCCTCCTATTGGTGGAGTTTGGTTGAGCTTGATAGCAGCACTCACAGATTGATTTAATCCTCCACAGCACACTGAGAGGAAACTAGTGTTGTGTTGAGTGTCGCGTTGTGTTAAACGTCTTGTTAAATAATGGAATCATGCAACACTGTAACGCAAGCGGGGAATAAAAAATGCAACAGCTGATGGGGTTCCTGCACCGGAGAAAGTGCTCATAAATCCCTTTTATCTATCCAGTTTATCTCTGTTAATACATTCTGATCATATGAGGTGGGTGTGTCGAGGACCTTGGGATTACCCATGAAGCACTGCTGTAGCCCTGGGCAGCTCCGAAGCCGAGAGGGAGATCGGAGAGACGAGCGAAAGCGGGAGGTACGGAGCTTACCTGCAACATCATGCTCCCACGAGAGGAACACCGCTGGAGGGGCTTTGAGAGGATAAAATCCTCCTGCTTCTTCAGAAACAGAGACGATATGAAGAGATATGAAGAAGTGGACAATCGACTCTGGAGATGTGGACTCAGTTCTGGATAATCAATCACTGTTTACCCACATGGACATTTTTTAAGACTTATGTAAATGAGGTGTATGGGAGCCAGTTAATATTTGTTGCATATACAAAAAGTGAAATTAATGGCGCCCTAACTTTGTTAATACATCATCGTGAAAACACTGCATCAGAGTTCCTGATTAGTTATTTTCCTGTAAATAGCCAAATTTAAAAAGTTAACAACAAATCAACGTCTTCTGACCAGAATAGAGAGTTGAGCAGCCCTACAGTAAATCAAGTTGTCCAGATACATTTGGAAATGTCCGTGTACCTCATGACTTAACTGAGGAATAGCTGAGAGGAGAAAATGAGCTCAGTAGACTCGCAGGAGACTCAACGTGAGAGCTAATAGCTGAGGAGCCACGCACATTTCCATCTAGGAGCTCACGAGTCTCCGGGAAATAAAATAAATAAAAAAAAACGATAATCCGCAGCTCGGCTCCTCGTCTTCAATAAAGAGAAGCTGTTCAGGGAACAAGATCCGGCCGTGTAGTGGAGATGGTGAAGTCTGTCGTGCGCTGCTGGTTTTACCTCAAGGACTGATGGGAAATATTTTAGTCTGTGGTCTGCTCTGGCTGGAAGAGACATTCTGAGTGTTAATCACTTCACATCCTGTATGACAGGAGTCCTGTGTCAAATTATTCGTCTCCAGAAGACAAACCGTCATAAGCAAAATCCTCATCTCTCCATGACCGCAAGGGATTTCCCGACTAGACTAGAGAACGTTGGAGACGCTGCAGTCGGAGACCATTTGTGCTTCAGACATCATTTCTTTCCTTCAGAACATTTTGGCTTCGTTTCTGCTGAAATGTTTGTCCAGAGTGCAGGTTGTTTTTTCCTCCTCTCCTCTAATTCTGAACCCATGCTGGACGTAATGTCTTTCTGTCTCTGTACCTTCTCTTGGGAAGTCCTACACTGCCCATGGTGTAAAGTTTTTTTTTTCTTTTTTTTTCTTGAGACAACAGGAGCTAAAAGACGCATCATTGTCCTTGTGGACGTCTCATTTTATGTCCTGTTGAGTAGATTTCATTAATATAACTTTTATCATTTCTGTGGATGTTTACAAAAAGAAATAAATAATAATAATAATAATAATAACAATAATAATAATAATACATAGTTCAAGTTCAAATCCCAGACCAATAAAACAGAGATGTGTCTTATTCTGCCAGACAAACAAACAAGGTTTATGAACAGTAATTCAACAAGGACACACACACAGACTAATAAAAAACAAATAATAATAATAATAAGAAGAAGAAGAATTAATTGAAGTGTGTATACTGTACACAGTATATGAGTATATGATTGTACCTCCTGTACATGTCTAGACTGTAGGAGGAAACCCACTAAGCAAACAGAAACCATGCTCTCTACTCCACACACACACACACACACACACACACACACACACACACACACACACACACACACACACACACACACACACACACACACACGCACAGCCCAAGATTTAAACCCACATCCCTGAAGATGCGAATCCATCATGCTGCCCTAAAACAATTCAATTTAATTAATTAAAACCTGTCCTGTATTACAAGGAGGAAACGAAGAACAGTTGAGTTCAGCGCAGTGTTCTGTGGTAGAGTAACAGCCGGATTTGTTTCAGGTTTTAACAGAGATCCGCTGCCTTGCTCCTTTGAAAGCTTTCCGCGTCTCATAATAATCATTTTTATTCTTCTCATCCACTCTGTGAAAAAGAAGAGATAAAACTGGAGCCGTTTCTTGGTGCAGGATCTTGTCCTGTAAAGTGGTGACATTTACACCGACTCTGTCATGCTTCATTTTGAGAACATAATTTGATGTTTCAAGTGTGAGGTCATGACCAGTAAATCCTCGCAGCACATTTACTGGTTTATGGAGAAAAAAAGTTACGCAAGAAGACAGGTATATGACTGTTGCTTGTGTTCTCAGGTGGCCTGGTGCTTTCTTCTTCTTAAAGAGCAAGAAAATGGACCTGGAATAACTAGAGATTCTTGCGGTGTTTCTTTTCCTCCTCGAAGAGTTTCTATGTTGAGTTTCTTCAACTTCCAAAAGGCAAATGAGAGCAGATGTCCGTCTCTCCGAGATCTCATCCTCACCAAGAGACTCTCAAACTCAGTGGGAGTTCTATTAAAAACACTGTTAATAGTAACTGACACAACAACAAAAAAATCTGAAACTATGTAAATATGTAATATTTCCCTAATATTTTTCTCTGTGCTCCTCAGGCTTCTGTGATTCATTTCCTCTGAAACTCAGATCTGCACTGAGGCTCTGGATTAGCGCTCAAGCGCATGACAGCTCCAGGATCTTGAACTGACACCATCATCATATTTTATCCTCGGTGCTGCAGTCTGTGTTCATATCGATCCTCACTGCTGGCTTTCGACTTTGCAATGTGACAAATTCTCATGACAAACTCGCAGGAGTTCTAATGCGCTGGGCTGATCCTGGTAAACTCCTGTAGAGAGGAACCTGCTGAAAGCGACACCTTTCACCATAACATATTTACATTGTGGTCAGTTCAGTCGCTATTTAGTTTAAAAAAAAAAAAAAAAAAAAACATTAGAGCAGAGTTTCTTTCTCTCCTCTGACTTTCTTTACTGAAGGCTCTGTTCACCAACACAATGTTATTTTATTTAAAATTTATTTTCAAATAAAATGAAAAAAAAATTTTAAATAAAAATTGTCATTGAGTCCTAATGATCTCAGCAGAAGAACGTCTGCTGTCTGGGAGAAACCCGTCAAGGCTGATTGATTTACTCGATCTCAGTGATGGAATAAGTGTCAGCTGCTGCATTTGCTTCGCTCCAAATTTGTCTTTTAGTCACGGCCCGAGCTCTTTAATTGAGTCTCTAAGGGCTTCCTCTGTCCCGTTCCACTCGCTCTGCCTCACTCTAAGCCACGGGGACGCCCCCCTGAGGTGCTGCTTCCATTGAATTGCAGTATAAAGGGGCTGAAATCCGACGCTAAGCCAAACGCAGTGAGCTGCTCGATAAGCTGTCCTGTGTGACTGTAACACAACACGGGATAAACGCTTCTTCATTCCTGTGACTGATCAGTGCTGAGCTGGAGATGTTTCCATGCCCAGTGTCATAACTGTGTGTACTAGCGAATGTGCAGGTTATCTGGTGCGTTACTGGATCTTCATTACAGCCTTCATAAAACTGAATGATGAACCATAAGATTGATGGTTGGGGTTTCATTATCTGCTCAGGAAAAGAGCTTCTCTCTCAGCTTGGAGTAGGTTGTAACGCTTCGTGTGTCAGTATCATCCTGACTTGGCATTCTGGTGTTCCCTGAGTGAGCAGGCGCAGGCAAATCATACGTAGCTGTTAGTTAATAAGTAAAAGCTGCAGTGTTCTGCTCAGTCCCATTGTTTTCTAAAAGTTAAATGAAAGAACGAAGTGTACAATCATACTGTAGCCAACATGTGGCCAAAGTTTTTTCTATGAGCTGTGTTTTTCCCAAGTAAAAGTTATTTTTCTAGTCTTGCTACTGTAGCATCTTAATGTCCCCTGTTTATGGTTAAACCTCAAGCTGAGTGGATAAAGTAAGCAGGACAGATATTTGACAGCCTTATGCTGACCTTTATTTTTCTAAGTATTTCAATATTCAAAATTCTAAATATGGTTTTTTATGAAGCATTTGAAAAAAAAAAAAAAAACAGCACCTTGACTCATCGGGCATCTGGAAATGAAGACGGGTTGAACTGAACCTGGCACCGCTCAGATGTCATCTTTTTTTTCTATCAGCCTTTTTCGCTGATATAAAACTTACTGTATATGAAAGACTTTTTGTAGGTTTAAAGCACCGCTGACTCTTGCTAATGAGTGAAAATTGTCTATAACAGGTTCTTGCTGTAAGAGGATGGTGTTCCGCTTCAGTAGAGTTTAAGCAAATGATAAAAGTTAACTACGTCCATTTTAGATGAGAGCATCAGACAGTAAAGCTAATTGGGTTTAGGAGCATTTGCTGCTCATTCCAACTGAATTAGCATGAATCAATGGGCGATCAGCATCACACTGCTGTCCACCTTCTGGAGCTCGTTCTGCCTTCAAGCGACTCAGCAAAGCGAACGTCAGCATTAATAGGTGATTGGATGAGGTTGTAGTAGTCCTTTAGCTCTTAATGAGGGACAAAGTCAGTCGAGCGTTTGATTGGATTGCTCTGTCACGAGCTGTTAGCCATGACAAATATTATCCAATGATCCATCACACACACACACACACACACACACACACACACACACACGCCCAGCTCAGATTTAAGCTAAATTTTAAGAAAAGCCTGATGAGTAGTGGCAGTTACAGTATATGATGACAATTAGCGACAAAGTTCACCTCCAACCACAATTCAACAATCTAGAATAAGGTCAAGAGTGAAGGAAGAGGAGATGATGAGGTTCCTCTGCAGGGTCAATGGGCTACTATTGCTGAGAATTTTGAGGAAACAGGGAAGATGGTTCTTAAGATAGACCATTAGATCTAAATGCCTGGTCTCTGTTTAGTTTCTGATAGAGCCATATTTGGGACCCCCACTGGGCGGAGACCCCAGGGAACACTCAGGACACAGTTGATATCTTATCTTATAGTTGTTAAATTTAGGAGGAGCTTTAATCTTCTTACCAAGACATAGAGAACTCAGAGATGACCAATTCAGCCTGTTTCCACTGCAGAGTAGGTTATGTTTCATGAGAAACCAGTTTGTTTATCAGGCTATGATACGATGTCATGAGCGATCACAGCAAAGGCAAGTACCACCTTCTGATCCAAAGGAATGGCTGATGATGAAAGCTTTGAGCATCATGGCATCCAAGCTGGCATCAGGTCTCAACCAGTGAAGTTTTCTTTCTTACAGGATGTTTATGATTACCTTTATGGAAGGAGTCTCCAGTGTCAATGCTTTTTACCTCACAGAGGTAAATGTAGCAAACGTTGCAAATCCCAATAAAACTGCCAGGTAATTATGTGTCCAGGCACCTAAAAGTAAGAAACTTAAATGATTCTAAACTCCAAATGGTTTCGGTCTTAATTGCACAGCGGTAATCATTGGGATCACCTGGAATCAGGGCTAATCAGCTGTAGGAAAAGACCTCAGATATAATTTCCATCTCCTGTGGTTAGTAATCGATGAGACGACGAAGGCAAAAACAATGCCTAATTATCATTATTGATCTCTCCGGCTTGTTAAAGCCAGGATGGAATCCAGAGGTATCCTCTTATTATTCTGGGTCATGAGCATCAAAGCCAATCTAAAGCTGCTTACTCTGAGGGAAGTGAAGTTGGCCATTCCAAGTCTGTTACAATGATTCATTATAGATTATAGGGAACTATTTGTTTTAGTACAATCTTGTTTGTTTGTCTTTTTTACAGGATAAACGAATGATCAGGCTCTTCCTGGGCATAGCCATTAGCATGAGCTAATAGCATCCTGCCCAGATTTCTGTAAAGTTCTGTACAAAGCTGTGAGCTAAATGTTTTAGTTCCTAGTTAGATTCATGCAGGAGAAGGTTAGTTCTGGTATCTTGTTACCGATCTAGTCCTAGATCTACTGCTTGCTGCTTTCTCTTGTCACTAAGAACTTGATATTTAGCTAGTTGGCAAACCACCTACTCTGTAAACAAAGTCTTTCTGAAATATTATTGGGACAAAAAAATGTCTCAAAGTCTTATTTAACAAGATATGATACTCTGTCCAAATTAGTCTGGTTGATGCAAAAAATAAAAAAATTAATGATGCCAGAAGAGTTATTTGCTTACTTGCTCCTCTTTTTGTCTCCCTGGGATTATTACATAGTTGAGGTGGTACACCAGGTTTGGGAAAGACTGCCAGCAAGCAAACTTTTTTCCTTTGATTTTATTCCAATATTTATAGCCCTCGCTAAACAATCCTCTCATTCGTCACCTCCTGTCTGCCTTCTGTTAATGTCAGAATAAACACTGACTCCTGAGTGGTGGATTGGTTTTGATGAAAAGCAAACGATGACCGACTGGAAAGAAATTTGGAACAGTTGGACCATTCTGAAGTTCTGGATATTGTTCTCCATCTTCGTCTCCATTTTCATTAAAGAGCCTTTTGTGATATAATTGACAGCTCCAGCCGATCTAACAACCTATTAAACTTTACTTCCCATAAACGGCCACAGAGTTTGGAGCACGTTGGACTTCATGTGTCTGCTTTAAGATCATCAAATCTCAGTGTGTGTGATGGTGTCCTGGGGTTTGAGGTTGAGAGGAAGCTGTAGGAACGGAGGAGAGCGGGTGAGCTGTCATACACCGTCACACACTCTACTCTGCTGTTCCTGTTGTGATGTAAAAAGTGAAGAATGTAGACAGAAAGCATAGCGCTTTGCTCTGCTTGTTTTTCTGCTCCTCTGCTCGGTCGGTACACAAGGCTTTTCATCACGAGCAAATAATGTGGCCCGGGCTGACAAGCATCGTGCTGCGTCTCACGAGTCAGCACCGCAAGCCCTGTGTGTTGTGTTTGTTTACTAAGGTTCTCCAGTGAACAGGGTGTGAAGGACAATGTTTACCAACCAAAAAAATCTCCCAGTGAGGGGTTGAGGTGAGCCAGTGTTAGAGAGGTTCTCAAGAGAGTGATGCTTATAGCTGCTATAACTGGTATCGCTGGTTCTCACTTGATCTGTGTGGATGTTTCACAACATTAATTCTAACTATAAATACACCGTTCTTGGTGTATCTTTCCAGCATTTTCACCCGAGCATCATTATCAGGTCGTATGTATAAGGTAGATTTATCTATAATCATGTTAGCATCATTAGGTGAGAGTCATGTACCATGATTGATTTTTCTTTCAAGCAGATCTACTTCTATCATAAGACTTCTTTTTTTTTTTTCCTATAGTGTGGTTGGTGTGATCTGGTAAAGAGATTCTTGCTTGTTGTTCATTTGGCTGGAAAAGAGAATTCTAATTACTGACACTTATATAGATCTGAACGCAGCATGAAAGTGATGAATCCCTCTGTGCCACCTCTTCCACATTGTGTGATCAGAGAGCAGCTGCAGGTTCATTAGAAAACAGGTCACTTTCCTCCCCACACCACCACCTCGCCTTTTTTTTTTTTTTTTTTTTTTTTTTTGTACAACCTGATATTGCTCCATTTTTCTCCTCTCATCCCTCTTCAACTCCCATTTGCCTTGCGTCTGCAGACGATCAAATCCTGGAAATGTCCCAAGGGCTGCATGTATCAAGAGGGCAGCGTGAAAAGTCATTTGGTGCCATGGAGCCGGGCCGGTGTCGGCCGCGTTGCTGCTCTGAGCGCCAATTAAATTCTTTCAGTCCACTCGCCCACTCGGGAGAAATCTATCGACTTACACTGTTAAACCCTCAGTTTAGAGCTTAGAGGAATATTTGCAATATCCATGTATGACAATAATAATGATGTGTGAGATGATAAAGACAACGTTAGGCAACAGTTACTGGCGCATTCGATAGGATAATTTGTCTTGGGTAATGGTTTCTTACCGTGTTATAGGTGTTCCTTCAATCTGAAGAATGCTTGCACGGGAGCGGCGAGTCAATATGATAAAGAGGTATTGTTTCGCTTACGTTTACAGCACAGTGCTACAGAACACTTTCTCATGATTGGCTGTCAGGTGCTGATTCATTTTCTTGAACAGCAGCACTAACAGCAGTGCATCTGCAGCCTCGTGGTTTCCACAGTAACGACGTCTAGCTTAGTGGATCAGGAAACCTGTGTAATTGTTAATGAGGAAGCCTTAATTTGGCGTTTTTTGGAAGGAGTCTCCAGTGCCAGCACTTTGCAAGTTTCCTCTTTGTTTTTGTTTTTTTACAACAATGTAATGATTTCTTTTAATTAAAAAAAAAAAAAAAACAACCTTGAACTGCTGCTGTGGCGTGAAAGGAATAAAACACTCCTCTTCATGCCTCAGGAAGCCTTTAGTAATTCTACTAACAGTGCACAAAGTAACTTGTGTATTCATCTTGTTGCTGTCTACACTCGATAGTTAGTTTTTCCTCCTCAACAAGAAAGATGACTGGTGCGAGTGCAATATTTACGACGTCCAGCGTGAGAGCTGCTTGCTCACTAGTCTGAGAGCTGGAGGAGGCGACTTAATTGGTTCTGGGGAGGTAATTCCAGGTCATATTTCACCCCGAGTCAAGGCCAAACCTGAAAAGCCTCTGAGAGAAATGAATGAAGCCCTCAGAATGACAGGAGACACAAACCTCTCTCTCGCTTTCCAGTTCACTGTAATTCCCCATACTTTTGTTTTATTTGTAACTTTTTTGTCAGAGGTGTGTGCTTAGGAACTCAAGTGTTCCCTTTGGAGTCTTTCACCGACTCACTTCTCTCCATCTATGCTGATCTCTATGTACCGTCTCTCTGCTCGCTGACTTTGATTTCGACTTGCCCCAGATATGCTCTCTAATGAGCCGCGTGCTCGATCAATAATTCAGCCGAGTGCGAATGGAAAGCAGAGCAATCAGAGGTGTTTAAAGAGAGCCTCCTTTTCTTTGTTTCTTTGTATGCGCGATGAGCCTCCCTATCATACGGAGATCGCCGGTTCGAATCCCGGGTGATGCTGTAACCTCCCGCAGCCGGAGGTCTAGAGAGAGCTGATTGGCCGAGCTCTCTCAGAGGGGAGGGATGAGAGAGACTTGCTGCTCCCACGTTGATCACGGCTCTACAGCCAATCAGGGACGTCTGTGAGCTCACGGAAGGAGCGGATAGCGCCGTCCTCCGAGTGTGTTACTCCGCCCCCAACGGTGCGCGAGTGAGCAGTTTGAAAAAATGCGGTCGGTTGGCGTCACGTGGTTCGAAGGAAACGCATGATAGTCTTCGCTCTCCCAGCTGAGTGGTAGTAGTAGCCTTAATGTGGGAGCCCCCTAGTGACGGGGAGGAATTGGACACGACTAAATTAGGGAGGAAATCGGGGAAAAATCCAAAAAATGATAAAATTAAAAAAAGACAAAGCAATGATTTAAACCCTGAGCCATTTGTTAATATCAGTGATGTTACACATATCTGACTGAACTTATCTCTCCTCTCTGTTGTGCTTTTAGAGACTTCATTTAAAACCTCACTGCAGTAGAAGAAACCATGTTTTCAGAACTTTTCGGTATAATTATTTGCAGAATTCCTGCCTCTGGGAAATTAACCAGTATTTAATTATATTTATGTTTAGCTAAAACTCTGTCCTCTCTGGGCCATGTTCCAGGTAATGAAGTTTCACGTGTTTGTCACTTTGTTCTCCACAAGAAGACAAACACTTTGGCTAACATGGCTAGTGGAGTCTAACTAGCATCTTTTTATTTCCTCTGTGTGGGCATTTTGTTAGCATCACAGTTTAGTGCAGGTTTGTCGATATTTCTTAAATTTTTTTAAAATCCGGATTAAAATAAAAAGATATATGTAGGGCCTATCTGAGCTAATGAATCTTTTAAGCAAATAAGCTGTTTAAGCTTACTAGCCGTTCAAGCCAGCGATCACTACATACAGTGGGGAAAAAAAATTTTTGATCCTCTGCACATTTTGCAGTTTGCCCATTTCAAAAGATACGAAGGGTCTATAATTTTTATTATAGGTTCATTTTAAAGGATAGAGTCAGAACATGACTTAGTAGTTGGTGGAGAAACCCTTGTTGGCAAACACAGATTTAAGATATTTCTTGTAGTTCATTACCAGGTTTGTACAAATCTCAGGAGGGATTTTGGTCCACTATCCATTACAGATCTTCTCTAAATTCTTAAGGTTTCTTGTCTGTCACTGAAATTTCAACTTCCTCCATAAATGTTTTATAGGATTAAGGTCTGGACACTGGCTAGGCCACTCCATTACTTGAATGTGCTTCTTCAGGAGACAATCCTTTCTTACAGTACATTGATGATATGTTTTGGGTCGCTGTCATCCTGGAAGACCCCTAGAAAGAAACTTCAGGAGGTTCTCATACTAAATTTTAGAATGCATGGCCCGTCCCTTGACCCCCTAAAGCAAAGTCAGCCTGTACCTTTAGCAGTGAAACACCCCTAAAGCATGATGATGATGTTACCACTTTTGTGCTTTACCTTAGGGATGTTGTTCTTAGGGTCATAGTCAGCATTTTTCTTCCTCCAAACATGGCAAGTCAAGTTCTCCCAATCCTTCTTGGCAAACTTGGGCCAAACAGATGGGCCTGGACATGTGCTTTCTTGAGGAGTGGGACTACGCAGTGATGAAGGATTTCAATCCATGGCACCATATTGTGTTACCATTGGTTACACCCTTTTTACTCTGTGCAATTTAATCTTAGTATAAATACGATGGTGATTTAAATGGAGATTTGAGTGCAGCCTTATATCCTGTAGGATATCATGTCGGATAAGCGCTTCTGAATAAATGGGCCTAAAGGAGAGATTTGAAGGTGGTTGGAGAATCTGTGTTAAGAATGTTTCCAGGGAGAGAACTGCAGAGACAAGGAGCAGTACGGCTTAAGGCTCTAGAGCCAATTGTTGTCAGGAGGGCAGGGGGTGTAAAAAGGATCCTTGCTGAAGAAGAGCGAAGTGTGAGAGGTGGGGTGTAGAACTGTATGAGATCTGATAAATGAAGGGGAGCGCGATTATGAAGTGCTTTAAATTTGAGGTCGAGAATTTTATTTTTATTTTTTTTATTTTTTTTATGATATGGGCAGCAGAGTTCTAGGTACTGAAAGTTGAAGTTTACGTAGGAGTTTTTGTGGTAAACAAGTTAGAAGTGAATTACATATCATTCAATATTAATGAAAGTTTAAAGCAGGGTATGGTTATAAAACAATATCCAAAGCTTTGAACATCTCACGGAACACTGTTCAATCCATCATCCCAAAATGGAAAGATTATGGTACAACTGCAAACTTACCAAGACAGGGCCGTCCACCTAAACTAAGGGACAAGAATCAGAGAAGCGCCCAAGATGTTCACGGTACGTTTGCAGGAGCTGCAGAGATCCACAGTCAAGTTGAAGAAACTGTCCACAGGACAACTATTAGTCGTGCACTCAACAAATCTAGCCTTCATGGACGAGAGGCAAGAAGAAAGCCATTGTTGAAAGAAAGCCATAAGTCCCGTTTGCAACAAGCAATATCTCATGGCTTTCTTTTTATTATCACTCACTCACTCACTCATCATTTATATCGCTTTATCCTGTATTCAGGGTCCCATGAGGCCTGGAGTCTATCCCAGGAGACTTAGGGCACAAGGCGGGGTACACCCTGGACAGGGTGCCAATCCACCGCAGGGCACACACATTAACACACTACGGATAATTTGGGAGCGGCAATTAACATAACCTACTTGTCTTTGGACAGTGGGAGGAAACCGGAGTACCCAGAGGAAACCCACCAAGCACAGGGAGAACACACACAAACTCCATGCACACAGAAACGGGAATCGAACCCGGACCCTGGAGGTGCAAGGCGACAGTGCTAACCACTACACCACCTCTTTGTATTATTATATATGAAATTATGAAAGTTTTTATTGGCTATTTCAAATTATAATTTGCAAAGTATTTCAGATGTGATGATTTAACACCTCTCTGTCTCTCCGTCTCTGTTCTCTTTTTTAATGTTCTAAACCTAAAACTCAGGCCATAAACTCAGGTCACATGGTTTATTTTAGCCATAAGACATTGTCTTCTTCGTGTGTGTGTGTGTGTGTGTGTGTGTGTGTGTGTGTGTGTGTGTGTGTGTGTGTGTGTGTGTGTGTGTGTACAGAGTGTAGACAAATGTACAGTTCAGCTAACACGTGTGATTTCATTTTAGAAATGATCTGAGGCGGCCACTGAGCTGAGTTTCTTCTCTGTCCTGTTGTTCTAAAGGCTTATATTCATGCATCTCTCTGGACAAATAGTTTAACGAGCTTGTATTTATGATTTAATTCGCCGAATCATTAAATAATGAAGGAACCACTTTGATTATTTCCCACGGAACATTCACAGAAACCGCTCCCTTTTACTCTTTTAGACAGTTTGCTGTTAACTAGATGAGCGTTTAAGGACAGGCACGTCGTCACATGTTGAGAAAAAAAAAGGTGTATTTGCATTTATATAACCTGAAGTGTCACTACACATTCATCTGTGGAAAAAAAATACAAAGTCCAGGAAGAAATGTGACACATTCCTCAACACAGTTGTCAGGCTTATTTTCTTTTCATAGGCCATATTTAGCAGCATGTTCCCGCTCCCGCACTGCTCACGTGTTCAGTCGATTAATGCTAAGAAAGTTTGCAATCATTACAGCGAGTCCTCATATAGTGTGAAACTCCTGAACAGAAGATGAATTAAAAAATGAAGTAAAGACATGCGCAGCAGTGATGGCTTTCTCGACTACTGAGGCATGCAATGACGTCATGACACAGGTACGCCAATTAACAGCAAGCACTTCTTAAAGGCACAGAACACTTTTTTTTCCTCAAGTAAGCACAAATAAGCAGGCAACAAACATTTACAGAATAACATCAACATGACATGTATCCATTGTATATCACACCAAGCAGACAAACATTTTCAGCCATCTTATCAAAATAACATTTAACATGATGTGCGTTCACCATATTCATCACAATAGCAGCGTGCATGAGTGCTGATACAGTGGAACCTCGGATTGCGAGTAACGTGGTTTACGAGTGTTCCGCAAACCGAGCAAAGATTTTTAATAAATTTTAAATCGGAAACCGAGCAAGTATTAGTTTACGAGCGCCGAGTATCATGTATCACACATGCAACTCTTATTTTGACACCGAGCGTCACAGAGAGATTTCTTTTTTCCCTGTCAAAACTGTTTGCGCTGTGTTTATGTGTGTGTCCGTTTGTTGTGAAACTTAAAAAGTGAGTCCGTTAATATGCGCTCATGCCAGTCTCAGAAAGATTTCTTTTTTCCTGTTAAAACGGAGTTTCCGCTCTGTGTGTGTGTGTGTGTGTGTGTGTGTGTGTGTGTGTGTGTTTGTTGTGAATCTTAAAAAGCGAGGTGGGGAGAGGGAGGAGGAGTGTTACTGTGTAAAACGAGGCGAGGGGAGGGGCTAATTCCACACACAGAGACACACACACACGGTGCCTGCACGCACTTTAAGGTAAAGTGCAGATTAATTTGTTTTATTTTCATTTTATAGATTGTATTAATTATTTTTATGTTTTTATTTTTTGGGGCTGTGGAACAAATAACTTGAGTTTTCATTATTTCTTATGGGAAATAATGATTTGGTTTACGAGTGTTTTGGAATACGAGCCCACTTCCAGGAACGAATTATGTTCTTCATGAGCCCTCACTGTCTAACAGGTCCTGACATGTTGCTCAGTCATTTCCTGACATTTAGACCTGATGCCAAATTTCAGGTGCAAAATTTTATCCTCAACTTTTGCAGCAGTTTATATAATATATATAAATTTATAATATATTTAAGCTCATAGAAATGACCAATTTTTCAAACACCCAGTGCTGGATTATATGACAAAACATATATCATATCATATCATATCATATCACGATACGTGTTTTTACATCAGACTTGTTGCATCACGATTTATAGATTTGCTAAGAATCCATCCTGACACAAAAGGGCCTGGTTTTAATGCCGTTTTTATTCAACAAATAAATTATTTAAATATAGACTTAATAAAAACAGGAGAAATTAATAATTAGAGTTTAAAATCAAATTCGTTCGTAATCATAAAAAAATGCTACATCAGTATTCTAATATTGAATATTAATACTTTTAAAAAATATCAATGTTTTATACAGTAGGGGTCAAAAGTTCATTAGTCAGAAATATTCTGATTTTATGTGTGAACCTGAAAAAAATTAATAAAAAAAAAAACCTAATAAAACACTATTAATAAACGATTAGCTTTAATGTATTTTATTTCAGCTTATTTTCCGCCAACCCTGAATCAGATGGCTCTCGTTAAAGATGTAAATTGCGCACCGTAGTAATGTTGTTTAGTCATTAGATGATCTTTCTGGTTTCACTGAGACTTTTGTCTCTTTTTTTTTTTAATATCATGCTTTGTTAGAAAAGCGTTTCCCGAAACCAATTTTAGCAAAAACAGTGTAAGTTCTAGATGCTGATTGTTCAGAAGGTGTTGATTAATTCTCTATAACAGTATAGCTCTTACAGTAGTACTGACTCTATTTAAAATCACAGGGTTATATTAATAGGTTAGTGTTGCTATAGGAACAGATCGTTTACACAAACACTAATAATAATAACAGCAATATAATATGTTAAGGTTTTCTGGAAGGAGTCTCCAGTGTCAGTGCTGTATTTTTATCTTCAGTACAAATAAGATCACATTTTGCGTCTCTTTGTAACATGACAAGCTGCACATCCATTAAAAAGCTGTATTGCTAAACTCCTCCTTCACGCAAAATGTGGCCAGGATTTGCGTGATCACGGTGTGACTGTGTGATAGTGGACGCTCTCTTTAATCACCAGCACTTTTTAAACTATGCTTTTAATTCTCATTCAGCAATTAGCAGTGAGACACAGGTCACAGCAATCATAAAGCAGAGCCGCTCACATTAAGTGAAAAAAAAATGATTATCAAGTGTTTTTATTAAGCTTCATAATTGACATAATTTGTTTTGGGTTGGCTGAATATGGAAGAACATTTCTAATGAATGTTTCATTAGCAAGAACATACTTGTTGGACACTGTGTTTGTATTTGTGTGTGTGTGTGTGTGTGTGTGTGTGTGTGTGTGTGTGTGTGTGTGTGTGTGTGTGTGTGTGTGTGTGTGTGTTTAAAGCTGACTGGTTCTCTGTCCCTTATACTGAAAATGAACCTTCGGATCAGGTTGGAGCAAACCCTACAGGATGTTAATGAGCATTACAAAGCTGAATAAAACATAAACATGTCTTCAGATCTACAAGCTCAGCCTGGGAAACCTCTATTCCACTGTATACAGTTTTCCTGAGCCTCGGTCATTAATCTTTGACTCGAGTCAAATGGTAAAGTTGTTGTGCAGCACAGAACCGATGTAACATGGCGTATCCATCATTCAGCTCCCGGTTCTTGCCCCGGGAATAATTCACATCCTGCTTAAACAGAGCTTTAATAATATAATAAACCCGCTCGCTTCGTTTAATTGCGGCACAGAGGCGAAATTAAATAATGGATGGCGGTAGAAACGCTTCTGAGACGCGAAATGTGTTTCTGTCTCAGAAGGGATTAGAGAGCGGAGAAGCGAAAACATGGAAAGAGGAAGGATTTTATTCGCTACCCAATGTGATATTCATGATGTTCATTCTGCTTACATAAATATTTGAACTGGTTGGAAGTGCGGCGTGAGGCTCGGCATCCTGCATAGTCACGCCTCCTGAATGTTAAAGCGTATCCAGACCAAACTGAGCGTTTATGGAGATCAGCGATGTGCCGGCGTGATTGTAGTAAACAACACTTAATAGAGATTGATGCCCTGGTTTATATGAGGTTTTGGTGATGAGAAAGGAAATGGATTTAGTTTAAAATCACAGACAGACAGACAAGAGACAGAGAGACAAACAAACAGACAGGGAAACTAAGTGAGACAGACAGACTGAGAGAGAAAGACAGACACACAGAGACAGACAGACTGGCAGACAGACAGACTGGCAGAGCAACTGACAGACAGACGAATATTGAGACAGGCAGCAACAGACAGACAGACAGACAGACAGACAGACAGACAGACAGTTCAGGAGACAAAAGACAAAGAGACAAACAACCTTGTCTAATTCTTAGGTAAGTATTAAAGTCAAATTTAAACATTAAAATATTAATAAACAGTTTAACAAGTGCTAAACTATGTACATTTCTGTCTCTTATGAAAAAAGAATACACGAGTGCGCTGCTGTGTAAATGTGTAAATGAGGTTTGTTTCTCATCTCTCTGGGTTTTTGATGTTTTTCCTCAACAGAACTTGTCTCAAGGTGAAACTCCATCGTCTGTTGTTTCTACTCTTGTCGCCTCGGAAGGCACTGAAGGGAAAAAAAATCAATCAAATCCTGATGTGAACATGGCCTCGCCTCGCCTTGCCTCATCTGAGTGCTTATTTTGGCGTGTGGAGCCTCGGGGAGAGAGCACGTGCCACCCGGCGCGCTTCTTTCCCACTGCAGGAGAAACGTGACGGGGGGGCCGCGAGTCTCTTACGGAGCGCCATCACTTCCTCTCTTCTGCATCGAGCGTGATTTCAGGGTCTGTTGATATACAGGATCTTTTCGAGTGAAGCCTTGTACACTCGGCACGTCTCTTCTCAGCACCGCGTCTGTCGTTTTAGCAGGAACCCGAAACGTAGCCTGCGTTAGGCGTTTTACTTCGGCGGGGTTTTAGCGAACTAGTCATGTGTGTGTTCTGTAACAGCGAGATGGATTTGATTCAACAAAAAGCAGAAGTGTGTTTAAAATTATAAAGACGGATGTCACCTGTTGTTAGAAAAGCTTGGCGGTAATACCCTAACCAGCTAGTGAGAAAACTTTATTTTTTCCCCACCGCATTTTACAATGCTTGCTTTTCTTTCCTTCTTTCTTTCTTTTTTGTCTCACTAAAGCAAATATATTGACTACGACAAAAACTTGAAGGTGCTGCATGAAGTGCTTTTTTATTCCTCGTTATTTACAATAACGTCAGTGTGTCAGTAAACGGAAACACGTCAGGAAATCAGACCTTCACATCCAATCAACGACACAGTCATCGTCCTGGAACCAGTGGAGCTACATTGATTGTGATGTCTAGATGTAAGGGACGGCGTCACTCTCTCTCTCTCTCTCTCTCTCTCTCTCTCCTGTCAATCACAGCGACGCTGAGACATCATGGGTAACTGTGAGCTCGGGTATGTGAATGAGATGGAGCACGATGTGGTTCAAAAAGATGCAGTTGGCTGAATTCACTGGTCTCGCATCATCTGCTTGATTGTACGTTGCCTCCTACGAAATTCTTTATTAGGTTATTACGGTAAACTGGATTTCTTTTTTTTTTTTTATTAGAAGCTACTGTACAACTTATTGCAAGGGAACAGAAATGGAAAACCAGTCAGCATTTCTTTTTATCTCAAATTCAGAATGAAAGAGAATTTCTTGCAATGAAAAAGGGAAAAACCTCCAAAAACTCCTTCACAGAAAAAATCTGGCAACCTCAGAGATGTGAACTGGACATGATTGTTAAAATAGATCCAGACAGAAAATCGAATCTGAATACAGTACAGGGAGGTTTCCTGTAAAAAGTAAAAAATACCAAATCTAACTTTTAAACTTAACTCTCAGACCCTACAGTCTGTAAATGTTGTTAGGATTCAGAGTCAAAACGGAGCCTTCTGTAAGACAGTCATGTCACTCTGGAGCTCTTCCTCGGTTTATCTTTCCAGCCGATATAAACCTTAAGACATTCATCATGAAGACTAGTACCTCCTGTTGAACTCCTTCTGTCATTTTTAAGTTTTAGAACGTAGGCTGTTGTGGATCGAATGCTAAAAAAAAAAAAAAAGAAATTCCACTTGATGTGTTTTAATCTTATTTAAGACATTTGTTTTCTTATTCCTTTGCTGTTCTTTCAATCCTTTCAAACTGAGCTCCAGCTTGGCCAAGGTCTGTTTCTTCAATACTCCATCAAAGGGCATGTGATAGAGGTGACAGTGCACGAGAATCTCAAAATGTCTGTCCCATTATTCCCTTTGTGCTTTGTTGATGAGAAGAAAACCTAAATGGCACAAATAGGGGGGGAGGGGGGGGGAATAAACTTTCTCCATTAGAGACATCGATTCTAGATCTTCAAAACAGCCTGGGAGAAAAAGACAAGCACATAGATTCCAAAAAACTGAAGCATCTTTGATGTCATTCTAGGAGTTCAGTGTTTCTTTATTTTTGGTCTCATTATAGAGGGGCAAAAGGCGGCAGTGTGATCCGGGACAGTGTCCGAGAGATGTGCGAGGTGTCTGTGGATCACACAGTCTTCAGCGAGCTGGTTTCCCATCAGGTCTTCAGCGAGCTGGTTTCCCATCAGGTCACGAACGCGCTCAGGAGCAACACCATCAGCCGCAACGTCGACGTCTAAAGTGAGTTAAGCTCTATTTGTGCCACTATACGTGACGTGACTTGTTGCTGTGACGTCTGCAGTCGGACCTCAGTCCCTGCAGGAGGATTTGGGCTCAGACGCCATCTTTACCTGCTCCTAGATGGTAAGTCCTTCACTACCGTGTGCACGAAACAGGTCCGCGGCGTGGTACACTCCTTACAGTACCAGATTCAGCAGCACGTGAATGTTATCAGATCTCACACGGCCTATTTTGAGAACTCAGAGTGTGTCCGCGATGTTGCATTTCTAATGAGGTGACACAGGTGTGAGAGAAACGTGTTAAAGTAACGGTGTGTGTTGAAGTTCAAGTGGCATGATTTCCATTCAGGTGCTCAGCAACAAGAACATATTGACCTTGAGGGCAGTTAAACAGGAGGGTGCTGGGAAATGCGTCTACCGAGCCGCGGTCCCTCGCGTCAGAGTCGGGGCGAAGGTGGTAAGTAGATCCGTAAACTCGCTCTGTGTGCTCGGGAAAGCTGATGATACATGACACAGATCGACTGGAACCTCCAGCAAGCATTCCGGAGTTCTGAATTCTGTTTGGTCAGAAGTTGTTGATTCGTTTCTCTTTTCTATTTCTACTAAGCATAATTTCTCACTCACTCACTCACTCATCATCTACACTGCTTCATCCTGTTTTCAGGGTTGCGGGGGGCCTGGAGCTTATTCCAGGAGACTGAGGGCACAAGGCAGGGTACACCCTGGACAGGGTGCCAATCCAGTGCAGGACACACACACACACACACACACACACACACACACACACTCACACTCACTACGGGCAATTTGGGAATGCCTATTATCCTCATTTGCAGGTCTTTGAACTTTGGGAGGAAGCCGGAGTACCCAAAGGAAACCCATCAAGCACAAGGAGAACATGCAAACTCAATGCCCACAATCGAGCCTGGACGGAAATCAACCCTGGACCCTGGAGGTGCAAGGCAAAAGTGCTAACCACTACATCACCGGGCCGCCTGCATAATTTTTGTGGTTTCTATAATTACATAATACATTATTGCATTATACTGGAAAAAAATGTGTTCTCAATCTAGACGTGAAAAGGGTTAAAATATATATACACCCTCTGACACTGGAGACTCCTTCCTTAAAAGCTAAATGTACATCTCTCTTTACTACACAGCGATTACACTATATGTCATTCTGTGTTAGACCGCATTAGATTATCTTCTCATACATTTAATTCCATTCATCTTAATTGTTTAGTTCTGTTTTTTACTGTATGTGATTCACCAGACTACAAAATGAGATTCCACTCACTCACAGTGTGATGTTTACAAAAAGCCGGTGGCTAGAACTGTTCGGATCTGCTCTGAATCCCATCACTCCCTTCAAATAATCAATAAATAATAAGGAAATTCTGACTGAGTTGCGCCCCCTGCAGGAGGACGATGTCATTGATCTGAAAGTATCTGCAGTTCTGTGTTTTCCAAGGACGGGGTCACAAAATCCCTGGGATGAAGCTTGTGATCCACCAAGGCGTCCTGGGGCAGAAAAATTAAATAAATAAATAAATAAATAAATAAATAAATAAAATGCTGTGTTTGTGCATGCTTTGCTAAAGGGCAGATTTTAGCATCAGATATGGCTTTGCTTATTCAATCAGATGGAAAAGGCTCGTGGCTCGAGATTGTATTGAGGTTTCGAACGCCCTTGAGCTCCAGCAATAACCTTAGTGCTCTTTCCTTAGTGAGGCAATAAGTGACTTTAATGCTTTATAAATTCTTTATCTTGTGTCGATTCCCTGCAGAGCATTTGAGCATTTGTGGACCTGACGAGGTGTATATTGTGTCGGGCTTTTAAACCTTAAAATATTTAAAGAATAGTAAGAACATTGGATTTTGTAATGTGTCTATATTAGCAAAATGGATTTATAGTAATTGCATAGTGTGTGTGTGTGTGTGTGTGTGTGTGTGTGTGTGTGTGTGTGTGTGTGTGTGTAGTAGGATGGGTCGTTCATTCTTTTTAGCATGACGAGTGATTTATTTATGAAACAGAAATGAGTCGTTACCTTTGAGTCTTTTGTTCCGAATCGTTCGTTCTTTTGTCACGTGACTCCCATAGACGCGATACAGTGCAATAGATCCAAATGAACGAATGACTCAGACTAGAAGACTCATTGAGAAGAACCGCTCAATTCTGTAATGCACTGCACAGCGTCTATGAAAGTCACGTGACAAAAGAATGAACAATTCAGACCAGAAAATATGACGGTGAGCTGCTAATTCTGTTTATCATAATATGTCCTTAGCTGCATTATAATATTTTAATTGCTGGAACTATAGACCAAATTTGTGCATGTAGACGTCTGTTTGTTGAAAATGTAACAGTTTATTTTATTTCCGATCAGAAGAACAAAATAAACTAAATTACTCAAAAAATTTATTTGTTCATTTTGATGAACGAGATTCAAAGAATCGAGTGACTACAATTATCCAAACTTCCCATCACTAGTGTGTAATGAGTGTGATATTTCAGAACTGAAAAAAAAAAAAAAACTAACTGAAGTGCAGTAACAGACCAGTTGCAGTGTGTTAGCTTAGCAGAACCTGCCCAAGGTATAAGCGAACTAAGAGGCTGCTTAGGGCCCCCGTGGCCACCAGGGGGCCCCCAAGAGTGACAGTGATTTTATTATTTTTTTGGTGGTATATTATGTTACCGGACAATGGTAATTATACTAAAACCCAATATTAAATGAAGAAAAAAAATTTTTTTAAAAACACACAGTATTATGTTAAACGGCTGCAGAATGCAAGACTTTGACAAGAGTCAGACTTTGACTGTGATTACTGGAGCTAATTGAAGAGGCAGCAGCATTGCAGCAAAACCATTATAAATGACACACAAAGGTCATATCCTTCAGGTGCAGGGAAAAGAAAAGTGAGGAAGAGAAAAATACAGCAAGATAAAGGCACATAAATAAGAAAATAAGAAAATAAATGTAAACTACGCTATGTTGCGGGCTAACATTAGCTGGCTACTTAATTAACAGCCTTGGTAGCCTGAAAGTTCATGTTTGAATAAACATCCTTAAATAGACTTGACATCTTAGTAAGTTGTTGTATTATAATATATTAAGATAGTTTTAGATTAAAGTTCTCGTCTTCTGTGTAAAAAGTACTTTTCTTGATATATATTTTGTAATAAAAATAAGCTTCTGTAATCTGTCTCTCAGTGTGTATGGGAGAGACGTGACTTCCTGTTCGCTGTTCACAAGCCTTCATTCTGCCATTTCTCTCTCTCTCTCTCTCTCTCTCTCTCTCTATGTGATGTTCAGGAGCAGCTCTCAGGCTGAGGCTATGAGAAAGCGTTTAATTATGGCGCTCGTTCATGGAGCTGATCCCCCCGTCTGATTCTGTTCGGCTCCCCAGGCTGAGACATTATCTCACGCCTCCCTACGGCTCGGCAGCCATGTGTAATTAAGAAGTGGAGGTGGAAGAACATTTGTTTCACACTTTTTTTTTGTAAGACAATCGCGCAGGCCTCTGTGGGAGCTCACTGGTGTGTGTGTGTGTGTGTGTGTGTGTGTGTGTGTGTGTGTGTGTGTGTGTGTGTGTGAGAGAGAGAGAGATAGAGAAAGATTATAATCCAAGAAAATGAGAAAGTAGCGCTGTCTCCCCCTACTGGAGCTCTGAGGTAACAGACATCACTAATGGATCAATCCCCGATCGGATAATCGGCATCAACTATTCGCTTTCCACCTTTTGTGTTACTAATGGGGTAATTTTAAGTGCATTTAAAAACAATCACAGTGCACATTTGTAAATAATCAAAAAATTACAAGCAATAAAAATAGGATACTGCAATCTCTGTGATTCAAGTGAAATTAACATCCATCAGAATGAATAAACTGATACATTCTATCCATCTGTCACATAGACACAGGCCTGTTCATCTGAGAGATTTCTTAAGCGACCCAACAGCGGCCTCCTGGGATTTGAAATGATGACCTTAACCTTTAAGGCCTGTCTGTACAGTATGATAACAGCTCACACACAGGGGCGAGTCTGCAACACACCCCGCATAAACACATCATATATAAAGTCTAATCTGTTTACCGTTTATGGAAGGAGTCTCCAGTGCCATCTAACACAAACCTGACGGTTAAACGAGTTTCTCAGCAACATGACGAGCTGCTTTTGTCTTATTAACAAACACTGTATGAGTGTTTACCGCTAATGAGCTGAGAAATGAACAGAAATAAACGCTTTACATTTTTCATGTGTGTGTGTGTGTGTGTGTGTGTGTTGACTGATTGTCATGCTTTTAGTACCTCCTGCTATCTCCAGCACCCGGCACAGCAGGCTCTGTACGGAGACAAAGGCCAGATTAAGTGCTTCATCCACGGCACTTCTCCCTCTCTTTGTCTCTTTGTCTCTAAAACTAATTGCACTGATACAAACAGTAATGTTGCACTGACTACTAGGCAGAACTACAGAGCGGCAGGTTTTGTTCCTTCACGCTGTGATTAGTAACTGAGAGGATAAAAGTGACACGGCTGTGGGTTTAACTCATCTGTCTTGTGATAGGATTTAAAGAGAAATGAACGAAGGAAGAGAGAGAAAAAGAAAAGGGGGGTAAAAGTTGAGGGTTAAAAAATCTGCTTTCTCGGAGGGAAGGAACAAAAGTTGCAGCTGGGAAGAAAGAAAGCAAGAGAACATGATTACTGGAAGGGAGGGAGGAAGAAAAGGAGGATAAATACTTGTAGTAGAATGGAAGATTAGACGGAAGCATGGAGGAATGGGAGAAAGAAAAGAAGGTGAAGGAAGGAAGAAAATTTGTAGGGATTAAGGAATAAAACTAGGAATGATGAATATTAAGTAATGAATAAATAAAAGAAGAAAGAAATACATTATCTAATAAAATACATGCCAGAATGGACAGGGAAGAAGGAGGGAAATACATGCATGAAAAAAGGAAGAGAGGAAGAAAATAGTTACGTGCACGCAATCATGAGGACGACTTTATCACCTGGGACTAAAGGTTGGTAAAGCAGGGGCGGATCTACCGGGGTGGCACGGGGTGGCAATTGCCACCCTAAGAAAAAGCCTTGCCACCCCACTTGCCACCCCAGCACTAGTGTCCTAGTGTTCTAAAAAGAAAAGAGTTTTTTAATTTATCTGACATTCCAATCCAGATATCAGGTTCAAGTCAATCACACATCAGCATTTATTTCATTTTTATAGTACAATGTAAAAATGTGCACCCTAGTGTATACACCGACTAAGAATAGCGTTCCTTGGATCCACAAAAACCATGCAGGGATGCTTGCTTTAGTGTTGCCACCCCTCATAATGTTAATGCCACCCCCTTGCCACCCCATTAATAATTTTCTAGATCCGCCCCTGGGGTAAAGGATACGTGTGTTTGGCCTCTTGACAAGCGCTCGGTGTGTGGACACTCACTGCAAAATTCCCAGTGTTGATTTAACACCCCAAGTGTTTATATATGACATGACATGGTCACGAATGTACTCTGAAAGTGTTAAATCAACACTCTGGGTGGTATTTCAAGACTAAGCATTTTGCTGTGCTGAGGAACTCCAAACTCCAAACAATAACACTCACATTACTGATTTCCCCTAATGTAAGTCAGAGAAGCCTTTTCACTGATTGATTATTTAATGCCGCGTGTCCGGGCTAGTGTGTTAGCGTTTAGCCGCAGGGGTTTGTGCAGGTGTGATATATCTGGGGACAAAATATCTTCTTACCTTTCCGTCCTCCTGAGACGTCACACCAATCACCAATCACTCACTTCAGATGCCTTCAGCTTTAACACTGCCTTTCTCACACACCCCTTTAATGCCTCATGGTCAGTAATTTGCGAAGCTCCTCTGGACGTTGCTGTATCTGTCTTTAATGTCCAACATCTATTGTATATGCTTAAGAGTCTCTTAATGTCTTACTGTATATCTACAATCTCCTCTTGGCGTATGCTTTATGTCTCATACAGTATCTGTTGTGTATATAACATGTAGTGTCTATAACGCCATTCAGCAAATGTATATTCCTGATAGTTTTTATAATCTCTAATATCTGCTATCTGTTACCTACGGTGTCTATAATGTCTAATACGTACTTGCATATGACTTAAATAACATCTGTAATCCCTAATATCAACTTCCTATGTCTCTTAAAATTTCTGTAATATGTACGTCTAATATCTCTTGTATAGTGTCTGTAATGTCGGATACCTTATGCATATGTCTTATATGGGCTCTACAAACATTTAAAACATTATTTATGTGTCTAATATAAAGTCTATAAAGTCTCATATCCCATCTGCCTGTTACTTCAGACACTAACGCTAGCATTTATTCAGGAGTCTGTGACTAACGTAGAGACGAACCATTTACAACTGCATGGCCTGAAACAACTTCAGCTCCACCACTGAGATCATTCGCACTCAAGGAACAAGGTGTGTGAGTGTGTGTCTACAGAGAGAGGATTTAATTTACTCCCGTGCCCCTGCCCTGGAGTGATTAAGCGCAGTGCCTTGATTATTTCCAGTACAAGGTCGACGAGTCCCTGCTAAGCTCTTTTACTTGGGTAAATGTCAACGCTTTAAGACTGTGAAAACTCCATAATGAATTAAGCATCCTTCATTTTGTAATCTAATTTCGTTTGCCCCAAATCGCTCTTTTTGATAGAATTCATGAGTGAAATATTTATGTGGAATCAGATGCCGCTTTCTCGTTCCGATGCTGCCCCCATTTTCATTTATTAGCCCCATCTCATGAGAAGCGAGTGACTCTCCCTGTAGGATTCCTCTGAAGCTGATGTTAAGAAAGCCTCGCTTCGATTGTGTCTCATGTGATGAATGGACCTCAGACTCTGTGTGTGCTGCATTTGTTTTCTACTGATTATCCCCCCGTGGCCCTGTGTGTCCTCCGTAAGGTTCCTGCACTTGGCTGTCATCATCTGGGTCACAGTGGGAGCCTTCCTGGCGCTCATCGTCCTCATGGGGACCCTGGGGGCTTTCTGCTGTGCTCGCCTGCAGAGGAGTAAGTGCTCCAGCTCAAGCTCCTGTCCTTCCTCCCTCCTCCTCTCTCTCCCTCTCTCCCCTTCCCTCGGGCTGATAAATGGGTGCAGAGCTAGTCCTCACCTCCAGTTTGGAAGACAACCTTAGAGAGGCGCAGTGTTTTGCATTTCGCATGATTTGAATCAGGCAGTATGCCAAAAAAGGTCATGTTTAATTTGTTTAATTTGAGACACAGCCCCAGACTTTTGAAGCTTCATGGTTCTGACTAATCACTGTGCTGTCTCTCAGGTCTCAAATGGGTAAAAAAAATGGAGGGAGACCGTTCACAAGGATCATACCACGGTGAGGGAGACAAGGAACCATGCAGACATGAAGCAGATGATGGCAAGTCCTACCAGTTCCCTTTTTGCCTCAGCGTTCACTTCCTGCTGAAAGAAATCTGCTCAATTTGAACAAAAATGCTCACTGAGGTGTTTCAATAAATTTAATAGTGAAACAAAGCATGCTTAGTGCTATCGTGCCTCTCTTTCTTTCTCTCTTGAGAGGAATCCAGCAGGAATCTGTGTTGAAGCAGCTGAAGGTTCTACAAGAAGAGGAGGAACACATTAAGGTAAAGCTGATGAGCTCCTCGCACTCATCCGTCTTCATTAAGCATGCCAGTTATCTAGTCAGTGTTGTCACCAAGTAACTGATATGAGCCAAGTATGCATACTGTAGAATAGGAAGCCGAGTATGTACTGTATACTTAAGTACTAAAACGCAGCATATGTGCAGCACCATGGTCAGCTCCACTTCTTGCTCCCTTCTGCACAAGGGGTGGGACGTCTCAACTCACTGTAGCTGAAGGAAGCACCGCACCGTCCATCCTTTGCACGACTCTGTTACAGAGCAATGGAACTCTGCAACCTGGGACAACTGCTGTTTTTCTTGAAGGCCCCCAGGCTACTTTTTCAACTGCTCCTCGACGAGCGAATTCCCCCAACCACTGAATCTTTTGCCCCGCTAAACACTTTACAGTCCTTATAGTCACCATTTGCATATAGTTCCATACATAGTAACGGTTGGAAAAGATGCATCAAAGAAGAGACAAACTGTAATTAGCCTAAAAGATTTGTTGTTTCAACTGACCATGTTCATCTGTACTGTACTTTCTGAAGTCCATCCTGTCTGCACAAACCCTGGTCTTATCCATTATTCCATTATTATTGATGACCCTGTGATCATCCAAGCGCCCAAGGTGAGTCTGAGAGTCGGTGACCGGCTCGACCTGACATGACATGCCAACAACAACGCCGACCCGGCAGTCTCCATCACCAGGAGAGGCGCGTAACGGTGACATGTACTAGAAGGTATCAGCTGCATGCACAATTCTCAAGGGGTTATTTATTGCACGGTTTTAGAGCTTATATTATTAATAGAGTCACTGTGGGGAAAAAAAGTATGTAAAAATGAAAGAATATGAAAAAGAGTTTACACATGACAAGACGCATTTCCACGTTGTGTTTAAATCCTCAGCTATATTAGGTCTGACTAACTGGGGTTTAACTTTTGACAGCTTCATTGTTCCTGTCTTTAAAGTCCACTTTTGAAAAGTACGGTTTTGTTTGTGTTTTTTCCCTCCAAGCTGTTTCCCATCTTGTTTCCTCAATATACTGTGGTGGCTTTTTCCTTTCAACAAACCATATTTAGCATCATGATCAAGCTCCTGTGATGCAGGTTATTATCGCTGATCGACACAATCTACAAAAGTGTGAGCTCCAGATTAACTTTGCAATTAGCGAGCCTTCACGTCCTCACACCGGCTGTTAGAATTCATTTCTTTTCCAACCTGCATAGATAAATAGAGCTTTTACCTTTAATTATTATTATTATTTTCTGAGCACACGGTGTGATTCCCCTCGGATTTGTAGACGACGGAGCAGATTCGAACGCCTGCTGTTTCAGCTAGCAAGAGATGATGATGTGAACATCACACCAGGAAGCTTCTAGTTCATGTGGAGAAGATACATAACGAGTCGACCGTGTTGCTGTTTATATGTGTGTCTCACTACAGGTCAATGCAGGAGCGAATTCACATGTCCAGATGATGAATGCTATGATTGAACTTGTGACATTCAGTACTGATGATTTCATACACTAAGATTATTCTTCATCTTTAATTTGAACAAGAATGCTGAAATTTGCAGGTTTGCAAAAAACAAATGCAGTTCTGACATATTAATGTGCTCGTTTTTTTGTTTGTTTGTTTGTTTGATTGTTTGTTTGTTTGTTTGTTTGTTTGTTTGTTTTTGTTTGTTTGTTTTTGCGGGAACAACTCCTCATAGATGCTCTAAAAAAATTTTATAGAAACTTGATTTACGGGTACAGTATAATGTCATTGTTGAAAATTACAGAGAAGTGAAACACCTCAGGACTCTTCCTGGAAATGAATCCAGTTCGTTCATCCCATCCCATTTTCATTGATTATTTTTCCATAACTGCATGCACGCTGGGTCCTGACTTGTTCTTTCCTCTAACTGCTTTATACTGTATGTGTGGTTTAGGAATATTAATTAATGTTGTAAATCATATTCATAAATCATAAATCATGAAAAAGCACATTCATGTAAAACAGTGCAGAATTTACAGAGAATGAAATTTCATTAAATCACCTTTTAAATTATAATTGGTAGATCTAAGTTACATAGTAAATTAAATTCAAATTCAATTTTTATTTCTCACATACACAGTATGATATGCAGTGAAATGCTTATACCAACTATTATTATTTTTTATTATTATTATTTTTATTCGAATAGAGAAATAAAATATGAAAAAAGAGAAAATTATACAAATGTAGAAAAATTTAAGCTGGAAAATTTAGGTATTAATAAAATAGATTTAAAAGTGTTAGATATGTATTTAATGTATAAGTTATACAGGATAAATTACAGCTGAGTGCAGTTATTCCTCATTTATGTGAAAAATGTGCATTGTCGAAAAAAACATGAGCAGAACAATGTGCAAAGTCCCAGAGGTGTGTAACACATAAGCAATGTGCAAATGTACAGGAATGGCAGCTTATAAACATTAAAATGCTTAACCACTGTTATACACTCACCCACTGAGTCAATACCACTCAGAAGAGTTGCACATTAATAATCAGTAGAGTTTAGTAGAGTACAAGTGTGAAATTTCACATGATCCAACATGAAGTCGCAGGGATGCTATTTTTTCCTCATATGTACGTATATGTAGAAAAAAGGGGAAAAAACAGAACAGGAATTTTTATGGATTTTTCTACATACACGTATGAGGAAAAGGTATCATCCCTGCGATCCCGGTTCGATCTCGGTTAGTGAGGGTGGGATTCAAACCCAATGAAGCACAATGAATCAGCAGCCGAGGCCGGTGACAGAGCTGCAGTTATACAAAGTTAATCAACACCTTCTGACCAATCACAATCCAGAACGCAAAAGCACTGTGCTTGTAAACAATTCAAGTCTCATTTTCCTTACCAACATATCAAATAATTTTCAGACCAACGAACTGAATTAATATTTTCTCTTTCAATATTCTTGTTCAATTCTAAGAACTCAACAATCTAGCCATCTGCTATTTTAATTCAGAGTGTAAAAGATTCTTAAACGACCCCCAGCAGGCGTAATTAAACCCGTTAGCTCGTTATCAGTAAGTGAATTCCATTGTGTTAGTGAAGGAGGAAGTAAATGGACCAGTGAAACATCAGGAATTGACAGGGCTAACAGCTTTAACAGAAACAAAACACTCACAAGATGTTTAAATGTGCTTCAAGCTGTTTAAAAACTCATTTAAAGCAGATGTGTGATTCGGAGCAGCCTGGTCTCGTAAAATATCTGTGATCCTGACCGAGGATGAGGATTTTTTATATCGTTTCTTCTTATGAATGAAATTCTCAGAAAAGCTATAATGGCTTCACTTCATCACTTCATTTTCCTAAAACAGCGCAACACTGAGTCGTTTATTCTCTACATAAGGTTACTGAGATGTTTCCAGCAGCAGGACTCAGATGTTAGGTAGAAGTAAATAAAAATGTCCACTACACAGTAAGGAGTAAAGTTCTGAGAGTAAAGCAAGATGATTAAGACACTAGTGATTTCTGACTCCAACATCTGCTTATAAACCTTTTTTTGGCTGGAGAAGGAAAATCTACCCTGATGTTTTGGACATGGAGATCACTAACTAATAGATGGTTTATCTTCTGGGAGTAAATAATTTCTGTAATGTCAACAAGGGATTCTTATAAATTCAGTAAGATTATGAAACAGTGACCTGGAAGTAAGCCTCAGTAATTTAGCTCATGTGATCTTGGCTTCATGTTCTTTAGTAAATTCTGGTGTTCTATAACAGAACTCATAGGTTTCTGTCATAGTCAAAAGCACACAGTTTCCCATCATCCATTGGAACATAGCCATTATCATCTCCTGGGACATAGAATGCATGATGGAGATTATTATCTCCACTACACAGAGCAATCTGTTCTCCAAATCTGTCATGTCCTTCCTTCACCAATCGTGTACTTTCCTCACACATGCATTGTTAAGATCTTTGTTGTTAACTGGATTCACTTTTTATGAATCAGTAATATACAGTAGATTCTTAATAAAAATTTAGTTGCCTGAGTTTTTTTTTTTTTTTTAGCTATACAAATAAAAGAAAGGTTTTGTCTGTATATTGGGCAGAACTGACTTATTTTAATAATATATTTATGTTTTATTTGTCCAAGGACCCAAAACCAGTCTCAGAAAATTTTCTGTCTGGATATCTGTCCAGCCAGACTTTGGAGCCAAATCTTTTGGAGGACTTCTGCCTGGACTTTAACCTGCACCATAAGTGAAATCAAAATCTTGAGTAAAAGTGATGTTATGACGAGTTATGTACCAGATTTAATCTACTTTAAATAGGGAGTGTTTTTATTTTATTTGTTACACAAACAGTCATCACAGTGACCACTGATGACCTAAAAATTTAAAACAAGAAAAATAAGTTTTAAAATAAGAATATAAAAGTATGAAATTAAAAAAGTAAAAAAATTTGAAATATAGAAAAACTTTTAGCTGTGAAAAATGTAAAAAAAAAATGTCTATGTGGTGTCGTGATTGAGAGTCTGTACAGCCTGTGGGAAGAAGCTTCTCCTCTGTCTCTCTGTGTTTGCATTCAAGGAGTAGAATCGCTTTCCTGACTGCATTGTTTGGTTGGTTGGTTCGGTGGATTGTTGTCAGCAATCAGGCCCACCACAACAGTGTCATCAGCAAAATTGATGATGGTGGTGGAGTTGGTAGTAAGTGTAGTCGTAAGTGTAGTCGTAAGTGTACAATGAGTACAGCAGGGGGCTCAGAACACAACCCTGGGGGGCTCCAGTGATTTGGGTGATGAGGGCCGTTTTCCGCACATTGCACAGTATGATGCTGCCTTATACGAGTCCATGTCAACCAGCACAAGTACCACGTTATAGGCGGCGGTGTGAGATCACAGAGCGTCGTGGATGGTTTTATTCACCCATGGATTCTGATTGGGAAAAGTTCTGATTGTCTTTTTTTGCACAATATCATCCACTTGTTTCCTGATGAATTCCACAACTACTTCCGTAAACACATTGATGTCATCAGAGCTGCACTGGAACATGTCGCAGTCTGCGCCTCTTTGCATAGAAACAGCTCTGTTTTTATATTTGTGGTATAAACTGACTGTCAGTGTCTTTCACCAAAAAGCAAAAGTGTTCATCAAAAGTCAGGTTTATTTATGCATTAATAAATTAGACAGAGAGTTCGGCCGTACAGAAAGACAGGCAGACGTATGTGGGCTTCAACTTGAAATGTAATAAGATTACATTAAAGCTAATAAGCTTATTTTTAGCTTTAACCTTTAAACTATTTCTAAAAACTTAAAATCAGAGACAGAGAGTTATAGTAAGCGACTTCTGATATGTTCTCCATCTCAGATCACCTCCAGGCATGAGGAACGAGACCTAATTATCATTATTGATCTCTGCACCTTGTTAAAACTCTGATAGATTCCAGATGTATTAGTTCATTATTCCGGCTCACTTACTCTAAGAAAAGTGAAGATGTCGGCCGTTTCAGGTCCATTAGAATGATTAATTATAGAGGATTTTTATTCTTTACTCATTAATTTATCCATGTGTTCATTTTTCACTGAACCATTAGCAGGAGAGAAAAACCATCAGGTTCCTCCTGGGCAGGGCCATCAGTCTGACATTTAATCCTACACTGACTTCTGAGAAGTTGCACATAAAGCTGTGAGACAAGTCCTCACTGAGCTAATGAAGGTAATGTCATTATCCAGTGCAGGGACAGTCTCTGGTCTCTTCGTCTTCTTCTTTCCTCCTGTCTTTGCTTTAGCAAGTGTTGATCATGAATGGCTCCAAGCAGGAGAAGTTTCAGGTTTGTCTCAAGCTGCTGCTGCTGTCACTGATAACTTCCTGACAAGTTGGTGTTTTAATGAGCTTGGTACATATAAGTGAGAGTAGAGTGAAATCATTGGTATGACACATGAACAAATCTATGTTTCCTTGATAAAAAATTGAAAAATGAAAAACTCAGCTTCGCCATTGGGGAGACGAACTCCTAGAAAATTATTCATGGGGTGGCAATGGGGTGGCATTAACATTATGAGGGGTGGAAACACTGAAGCAAGCATCCTTGCATGGTTTTTGTGGATTCAAGGAACGCTATTCTTATTCGGTGTATACACTAGGGTGCACATTTTTACATTGTACTATAAAAATGAAATAAATGCTGATGTGTGATTGACTTGAACCTGATATCTGGATTGGAATGTCAGATAAATTTTAAAAACTCTTTTCTTTTTAGAACACTACGACACTAGTGCTGGAGTGGCAAGTGGGGTGGCAAGGCTTTTTCTTAGGGTGGCAATTGTCACCCCGTGCCACCCCTGTAGATCCGCCCCTGCCTATGTGTACACCCTGCACCAATCTGCCCTCATGCAGTACATGTAGTACATGAGTCCTGATTTATTCAGGGGGTTTAATGGAGCAATTAAAATGAAAGCACTCCATAAGCTATTCAATGCATGAGAAATGGAGTAAATGGGGATGTAAAAATTTAAATGGGAGAATTGCATAAGTAAGGACATCTGTCCCAACAGTCTGTAGCAACCCCTAATGGAAACAGCTGCAGGAACTGGAAACAGTTCAATAATTAAAACTGATTGTATTATTATTATTATTATTATTATTATTATTATTATTATTATTATTATTTGTATAAGATTTGACAATTCCCAACTTTAATTAATAAGATCTAATATGATGGCAAACATTCATTTCGCATTTTATTTAAGAAACAATAGAAAATTGGAAGCGCCACTCAGCCAACCCTCATAGTGACCCATGTGTTTAACATTCAAACCTTGAACCTTAGAGGAGGAAACTAAAGCAGATGAGAAGGGTGAATTGATGAATAAAAATAAGCAGGTCCAGGTACACAATCTTGCTTGGGGTTTCCTGAGACTAATTAAAACCAGAGTGATATTGGATCCATATGCAGAAGCTCTTTAGTCTTTACTGAAACTCTGAATTTACAAGCAGGTATGGGGCAATAAAATAATCCGTAGCTCCAGCGTCTCCAGTTCACTCCTGAGTTTGAGTTACTGTACTGGAGCGAGCATGTCGGCCTCCTCCTGCACCTCCAGTGTCCGTGTTCAATCCCCGTCTCTGTGTGCATAGAGTGTCCATGTTCTCCCCATGCTTGGTGGGTTTCCTCTGTGTGCTCCGATCCCCCCACCTCCCACCCCCCCCCGTCATTGGCGTTCTCGAATTGCCTAGTTGGTGAAGTGTGTGTGTGTGTGTGTGTGTGTGTGTGTGTGTGTGTGTGTGTGTGTGTGTGTGTGTGTGTGTGTGTGTGTGTGTGTGTGTGTGTGTGTG
>JAAGKR010006520.1:0-42421 GCA_011419295.1 Clarias macrocephalus
TATCCGCTGCGTAATTTTGACCATTTCCTTAGAAATATATCTCTAAAGATAAGCAGAAAAAAAAGAAACAGAAAGAAAAAAGCGAGTGACGCGGTGAATTCTTATAGCTACTATAACGTAACACACACGTGTGTCTAGTGGAGCATCAGACAAATAAAACTCAATTAACATTTAATAATCCTCTGGGACCATTTAAGATCACACAGAGCAGTTAAATAAATCAAACAAAAGAGAAAAAGACTGAATATCGAGGGGGAAAAAAACGATTTCTCACTCGTTTTATTGTAAAATAAACAACTTTCGGATGTATTCTTGAATATCTCTTTCTAGAACAGTTTGACCTGCTGTGTTTTAGTCCTCACTCACACGCCAGGCATCCTTCAGGAACAGTAAACGCAAGCTCATGAGAACTAAAAGCAATTATTCCAGAGATCACACGCACACACACACACACACACACACACACACACACAAACAATTTCTTACACATTACCCTGGGGAAGCTCGGAGCTTTTTTATATTAACGTGAGGTTCCCGTCAATAACGGATAAAATTCAGGCCGCCTCCACTTGTCGTTGCTTCGGCTATTAAAAAGCGTGATCAGTAGATTAGCTGCGGCGGACCGGGAGAACGGCCTCCACTTCACTCTGATTAGCTCGGCCCGCGAGCCCGGGAGGACGTCTTCCAGTGAAAATCAACAAACCGCAGATGTGCTTATAATTGGCTGCTGCTTCCTGTCCTCACACGTACTTCACAATCACAGACAGGAAGCCGGCGTTAATAGCGAAAAGTGCGGGACACGATGGACTAATAGGTTTTGATAGGGAAAGGTCGTGTCGAAGGATGAGACAAGCTCAGTGGACAGATATTGAAGGGGACATTTTGTAAGAACGAAGGTAAAGAAAGAAGAGGAAAAAAGCCGGTCAAGGTTCTAACCTTCTGTTTTTGTTAAGGTTTGTACACTGCAAATGAAAGCTGCAATCCCAGAATGCAATGTCTTTAATGAAATTTACATACAGTATATGGCATTCGGTATTCATCCCTTACGAAAGCGACTCACATTTTTTATCTCTTTGCACATCTGAGCAGTTGAGGGTTAAGGGCCTCGCTCAAGGGCTCAAAAGTGACAACTTGGTAGCGCTGCGGGTTTGAACCTGGGACCTTCTTGAGGTTTGGTCTTAAAGTTACCACGGCAACGCTGGTCAACGCTACTCTTATACTGCAGGAAGTTTGCATATTTACATATACACCTTTTAACACATGACAGATATAGCGTATGCTCTAAATTCCTTTTTATTTATTTGTTTTTTCGTTATAACATTTTTTCCCTTTGTATGCTAATAAATATTCATAAGAACGAGCACAAAGAGAAAACCAACCTGTTGTGACATTTTGCAGCTTTGCCATGCACTCGTCTCTCTCCATCTCCAGGTCGATCCTGATGTCGCACATCTGGACTGATAACATCTGTTCAAAAAGATAAGACAAAGGTTATGGTATTTTGCGTGTCTTTCAGCGAGGCGCGTTCACAGAAAAGGTTGCAGGTGACATCATCGTCGGCGGCAATTCCCACATGAGGTGCAGACGCGAGAAGGAAAGAAGCGCTGTTTCTACAATGGAGCGTGATGTAGTGACACTCCTGTCTCTAGTGAAGAATACTAAATGGACGTTTTTTTTGTCATTTAATCGAACATCCTTCAGTAGCTCTACAATTTAAAATATGCCATGTTATATCATAGAACCTCGCTCCATTTGCAAATATTTGTTCCTGGGACTTCCTGGGAGGCCAGGGTTTCAGATGTGAAGCAGGCAGGCGGCCCGATCATGGCTCCGGCGTACTGAGAAGACTGTCTACCTTGATGGTGTCTAAGCACTAGTGAAATGTGCACTGGAAGAAGTGTATTAGTGTAGAAGGGGATTAAATAAAGAGAGTTTAACTCTCATAACTGTTTTTTTCTACGCAATAAAAAGTCCCAGTATGACTCGAACATCCCTGTATTGAAGACAAGTTATTATTTCAATTTAGCTATATGGGAGAAAGTTTACTGGAAAAAGGGGTCAAAAATGGTGCATAAATTTTGCCATAACGTATACACACACACACACACACACACACACACACACACACTCCTCTTTCAGAATGCAGCTTCACGAATCTAAGAATTGCTTGAAATCTACATGAGCACACATCCTGTGGTTAATTTCACTAAAGATTCTTCGTCGCTTCATCATCATCAGTTGATAAGATGCCCCTTCATAACATTTATTATCCTGGTTACATCTCGGGACTGACATAAATCTTTTTTCTCTTTTTTTCTGTTATCCTCAAAGTATGTCTACTCCTCCGAGTCCAGGCCTTTGATACGAGCTACACAGCTGGACTACGTACAACCCGTAAGACTAATGATGACTCACTCGGCTTGCAGGCTTACTTTATCCCGCCTTGGTTGGAAAAAAAAAAAACACACATATCTTCTATGGGACCAGCTCGAACAATGGCAGAAATTATGCATTAAGGTAGCATCAATTAAATGTGCCATTTATTTAATGAAAAGAAGCACGGTCCTTCTTCTTTTCTTTTTATTTTTTTAACCAAGGACATTGCTGATGCATTTGCACTTAACCAACTAATAATAAAACTGGTCTCCATGGTGTTTCAAAGGCATCGCTATTCCCGAATGACGCATTTCTTAAAAGGAAATCAAACGCGCGCTAGGTCTCGTGGATGCAGTCGGAACGCTTAGCAACAATGCCGGCAGGAGTACAGAAGAAACAAAAGTGGAAACTAGTGATGCAGTGGGATATTAAGTCATGTAAAGTGAAGCACAGCTCTACTATAGCAGAAGGACGTATAACACACTACAGTTTTCAGTCTAAAGGATCAAATGTAAATATACAAACAAATGTGTCAAGTTTAAAAATCTGAAAATACATGACGCTCTTATCCAGAATGACTTACATTTTTATTTCATTATACATTTTGAGGGTTAAGGGCCTTGCTCAAGGGCCCAACAGTGGCAACTTGATGGCTGTGGAGTCTTCGAACTATAGGCCAGCGCCTTAACCACTGAGCTAACGCTTAGGACCAAAACCAGTAACACAATGAATTTTACAGTTACAACATTGTATTTACTAGGTATGGGAATTATGAGAAATAAAGCTGATACGATATCACGATACATATGATTCGATTCTATTTGTATTGTGATTCTATAAATGATTTTACAAATATCCAGATTAAATATCATTTATTATTTTCACATTTCGTTCTCGTCAAACTCAACAAATAGTCACACAGAATGCAGTGCTGTCTGCCAATCCGTGACCAGTTTCGAACACACCACCTGCAGGATTACAGAGGAACTGCAACATAATACTACGTCAAATGCCAAACTTATACGCAAATTAAAAATGACTAAAAGTAACAAATCATATTTGGTGAAATATGATTGATAATTAGAGATATCATAAAAATATTGGGATAAACTGTTTTTGTCGTATCGCCCAGCCGTATTACATAGCAATAAAGTACAGCAATAAAAATGGAGATATAAGTGTCATTATGTAATAAATAAATAAATATAGACGCCAGGTTCTTGTGGTGCATGCGTAATAAAACGCTTCTGAACGTACTCTGTTATAGGAAAATAATCAGCATGTCAAGGATGTTTGCTTACTCGGCTTCTTTACACCACCCTGTCATTGATGGTTTTGCTTTAACGTCACATACTCTTGTGTGTTTTTTTTATTTTTATTTTAAACCAAAAACACATTATATCATAACTACAGCAAAACCAGTAGGAATAAAGAACATACTGTACTGTGTTCGACTGTATTCAGAAAGTTTAAAAGACGTGAACTGGACACTGAGTTATTTTTTTTCCTCTGATTTTCATGCTTGTGCTTTAAAAGCTTATCTAGTAGAGAGAAAATGCAGAAATTCCCAGTGTTAAAAAGCACTTCAAGTGTTTATGTAAGTCCAGCTGGATGCAGACGAACACTAGAGCCAAAGCAACACAGGTCAGGCTAAATCCAGTCAGGGTCACGAGCGAAGAAATGCAAGTCCAAGTCCAAGTCTCGAATCTTTAAGTTAGGTCTTAAGTGTACTGAAGCTGCACGACGAGTCTATGGCATGCATGTGCCAGTGCTGTCGTACCCAAGTACTTCGGCGGTAACATGTATTTCCTCAATGTGACACCCAAGTCTGACGAATTCTAAAGTCTGAGATGTGCTATAAGGAACAGTTCTGAGAACAGTTTTAGAACCGTAGAATCGGTTCAATCTAGTAGGCGCAGATTCTAGAACTGTTCTCAGAACAGTTTTAATTTGCACATCTACCACTACTGGATTTCAGATGCATCAGTTTGAGGAATAAGAATTTATTTGCATTAAATCGTTAAAAAGCATTGAGGATTATGAATGGATCACAAATGTTAACGAGTTAATTCTGCACCAAGCATTTGTTACCGGAATGTTTGCTAATCTGAACACATTAAACTGTAAAACTGTAAAACTGTTAGCCTAACTAAAATGAATGATTTATGTGCATGTTTAGATCCAGCGTTTCCAAAGGAAGCATAATAATTATGCCATGACTGACTGTGCCAAGGGAAATGCTAATATTTGCTGATGTGAACAAAAGGATGTTGCTTTAACAATAGTTTAAACATCATTTTAATGCCAATACAAACTAAACGAGCATGTGTTTTCAGTGTCTTATAAAGTTCAATGCAGTGTATCCAGCGTCTTGTATCCAGCTCGGTGCTCCTGCTGAAGCCGTGATGCGATGGCATGGTGGGGGAGGTTCAGAGGTATTGGGTGGTCAGGGGGAGTAAAGGCGTATCACAGAGGCTTCAGGGTTCCTGGAGATCAACATGTTCTCCACACACTTGGTGTTGGTTTTGTTAGGGTTCTCCAGTTTTCTGGTGGAATAGCAAGATTGTGAGTGTGTGGTGGCCTGTGATAGACTGGTGTCCTATCCAGGGTGTATTCTCGCCTCACACCCAGGGATCCTGAGACTGACTACAGATCAACCACCATCCATGATTCAGGATTTAAGAATGAATTTGTTAAATAAGATTCCATTATAAGATGGAACAGAATTCACTAAGACAATTATTATTAGTAGTAGTATTATAGTATTATTATTATAATTATTATTATTACTGTTATTGTTATTATTATTATTATTGTTATAGACTGTTTTTAATGTCAATAGTTATTATAATGATAATGATAATAATAATTATAAAAGACTGTTTTTAATGTTAATAATAATAATAATAATAATAATAATAATAATAATAGACTGTTTTTAATGTTAATACAAACTTTTAAGTAGAGCAGAAAATAACAAGTGTTTCTTTTTATGTTTTAAATAATATTTGTAAACAAAGCATTCAACAACATTCTGGCTCAGAAAAAGCACGCGCACACGTGGGAATGTAGTGATATTTCTAACAGTCAGTCCCGCAGTGATAAACCCCGCACTGCGCGTGACTCAGTGCGCGCAGAGATCCGCACGCGCACAGAGTGAAACTCACCGGTCCGAGTAAACAGCTCGCACACAGCGCCAGCACAGTCCTGAACGCGTCCATTGTCTGTGTAAGCCGTGTCCTCGCGGGTCCCGTGTTCCTCTCTCCCGCTCTCACTCCACACCGGCGCGTCCGCGCGCAAACTCCGCTCCGGTACCAACTTCCCACTGAGTCCTAATGCGGCGCAGCACGCGCTATTTAAGCGCCTCCGATTCTCAACGGCCAGTCACGTGTTCAGGAAACAGCCAATCAGAGCTCGAGGCAGAAAGACACATAGATAGATCGATCGATAGATAGATAGAATTAGATTTTTTCATTTTGAAAGAAAATCAGACATAAATATTAAGCATTATTTGTCCAATGTGCAGAATATTACAGCACAGTGAACCTCTTTCCACATCAGAGCCCAGGGTCAGTCATAATACAGCATAATACAGGGTTAAGGGCCTTGCTCAGGGGCCCCTAATCAAATAACAGTACATTACAAATTATAACGATACTGTATATACGGGATAGATTTGATTATATTCAAACTGATAGACAGCCAGATAGATAGCGAGACCATAATAAAAGAAAAACAGCAACAAGACACTTCAGAAGTCTTATTATACATGAATGGGAGTGCAGGGGAATTTACTGACACTGGGGTGGTGTTTACATTTATTATTCTTAAAATAACTCCCACATGTCATTAAAAGACCTCCTTTCATCCTCTTGCATTATCGTCCATTTGGACTGAACTCTGACCGTTACTGCAGCATTTGGCCGAACATGAAGGTCCTGTTTATTGATACGTGTCTACAGACAGCACTGCAACATCTCAGCCCTGACATACACACAAGATTCTTCTCCCTCTGCAACAAGTTCAACAAAATTCAATTAGCCACAATGTGGAACCACTTCAATTGTAGTCTTTAGTTTAAATAGCTATATTAGCTAAAAAGCAACAGTGAGAGTCAGAACGGATGAGTTCGTCATGAAAACAAGCATTAAGGAAAGTGAGCCAGGGAAGCTCTGTGTGTCTAGCACAAGCGTTGAGGAAAAGAATGCAAAAAATGTCTGTTGGAAAGTGAAATTACTCAATTCGTGAGATATGTATGTACTGGCGGAAAAAAAAAAGATTTTACCATGTGGCTCAAAGCCAGTATGTCTGCAATGCACTAAACTAAACGGTTGCTCCTTAAAATATCCTCCTTGTCATTTATCCTCTGTGAATTACTATGCGAACTTAAACTTAACAGCTTCCTATATGACCCACACTGCCATGCTGATAATATAATAATGCTGCAGCGGGATTTAGCCCTTGGCCATATCTTTGCCTTACCACAGTGATGCAGCAGCACTGTTTTGGTCCTTTAACGTGTCCAGCTCTTTCGTTTCCTCATCTGTACGCTGTGTGGACATCTGTGGAGAAAAAAGAGGGAAATGAACCATAGGAAGTATTGAGTGTGAGGAGGAAAAAAGGGGAACAAAAAAAGAGATGCCTGGGAAGTTTAACACTGTCTAGGGGAAATGTAAGAAGACAAGAACATAAGAAGTGTTTACCAGAAGCTCTTCACTATGAAGGAAAAAAAAAGGTAAAGCACTTTTTTTAGGGACTAGAAGCCCATCTTGAATGCATGTCTTAAGTTATATCTTAACTTATAGCTTGAGATACACTATATAGACAAACGTATTTGGCCAAACCTACAATGACATTGTATCCGAATACATGTACTTCAATATGGACTTGGTCCCGCTTTTGTAGCTACTGCATAACAGCTTCTACTCTTCTTGGAAGCAAGGCTGTCCATAAGATTTTGGAGTGTTTCTGTGTGAATTCATGCCCATTCGTTCTGTAGAGCATTTATGAGGTCAGGCACTGATGTTGGACGAGAAGGCTCCTGGCTCACAATCTCTGTTTCTGGTTATCCCAAAGGTGCTCGATGGGATTGAGCTCAGGGCTCTGTGTTAGGGCCACTCAAGTTCTTCCACACAGAACTCATCAAACCATGTCTTCATAGTTCTTGCTTTGTGCACTGGGGCGGAGTCATGTCGGAATAGAAAAGAGCCTTCCCTAAACTGTTGCCGAAAAGTTGGAAGCATATCATTGTCCAAGATGTCTTGGTGCGCTGAAGTATTAAGATTGCTCTTCATTGGGGATAAGGGGGCTGGACTCAAAAATTAACAGGTTTGGTCAAATACTTTTGTCCAAGTAGTGTAGCTTAATATAATTCTAAAAGCACAAGCAATAACAACATTCCCCTGTGATGTCAGTGTGACACATCTGACTGGAGCTCCATGTAAAGATTAATAAATCAATGTCATGCGATGTTGTGGAAACAACCGTGCAGTACAATTTACTCAGACTTATCTCTGAACTAATACAGTCATGTTGTAACTCACTTCCACTCATCGTCTTACATTGTCCCAGACTTTGGCCAATCTATGCTCTCTGCATTTTTCATTTTGGACTGATTCTGCAGAGACCTTGCACGATGTATATATGTATTTTAAGTGATCTGAGAGAGGTCATCCAAACTCCAGAGCAGCGTGTAGAGTAGACCTGCACGCCAAAGCAAACATTTTATAGCGAACGCTCCTGATTCATACCTTACTGCCAGCTCTTATATGGGATTTTCCCACACTTCTCTTTTTAAACACGCAGCATTTCAGATAGCTACGGAAAGCCTATTGTGACAGTTAGCTTGGTAACCACTGGAGCAAACTTGTTTTATTCCCTCTGGAGGAACAGAAAAGCGTGTTTTCACATGTCATGAGTTATAGCCGCGTATTTCATACCTGTTTTTAGCATCACAGCATTTATGGAACATCCTAGCCTGGCAGCTAGTTGTTAACTAGCAAAGTACTGTAAATAACTCTAGTTATTAGCATTCACGCGTTAAGAAACAGAAAAGCATGTTTCACAGAAAGCGACAAATTAACCATTTAGTCTCCCATGTTTTGTTGGTGAGGCTTGCCAAATAGATTTTTTTTTTTTTTTTTTTTTTTACCTGGAATGCTGCTAAAAAAAAAAAAAGCTACTCTTCTTGAATTGCATGCTAGTCAACAGATTAGTATCTCCTCTAAAGTCATGAGTCACTACCGTGTATTTTGTTCATATTTCTAGCAGCATGGTGCCATGAAAAGCAACGAATGAATGGAATCATTCTACATCCTAAGGTTTTTCCATTGAAGTTAATAAAAATCAGATTAACTTCCTACTTCCTGCTGTGTGGCTAAAGGCTACCTTGCTGATAAAACAAACGCTGCTCTTCTTAGCCATTTTTATCAAGCTAGCTAGCTTCATGCTGTAGCACATTTTGATTAGATTTTGATTAGAGAACTCAACTCATTAACTAAAAAGTGAATCAAACTCATAAGGCTATCACCTAACATATTCAAAACTTCCATTTATTTCTAACTAACATCACTTAGCATCTAAAAAAATACATATATATATATATATATATATATATATAAACGCATTGCTTATGACTTTAAGGTTCTGCTTAATATTCAGTTATTCACTTAAAAGTAACTACAATTAATTATTTTTTTAGTAATTACGAGGGACATTCAAGTCAAACCAGGACTTGTGATAAAATATAACATTTCTAGTGAATGAAGACTTAAATCAACTTCAAGCACAGTGATGGTGCTGATGGTGGTGATGAGACTCTTAGTCGTGGTAAAAGAGAAGAATGACGATCGCGACCGAGGGGCCCACTGCAGTTGGGAACATTCAGTGAATGGAGCGCCTGATCGTTGAAAATTCTACATCTTGCGGAAGAGACGCATCTGTCTATGGGAACTGTATGCACAATCATTCACCGACAGTACTTACACATTACCGGATCTCGACTCTAAGTTATTGCCACATCCCCCGTACAGACCTGACCTCACTTTAAGCCATTTTCACATATGCATTACATTTACATTTATTAGTGTTTGGTAGACGCCCTTATCTAGAGTGACTTGCATTTTTATCTCATTATACATCTGAGCGGTTGAGGATCAAGGCCCAACAGATGCACCTTGGTGGTGCTAGGGTTTGAACTTAGGATCTTCCAGTCAGTAGTCCTTAACCACTGAGCTCCCCCTGTTCTTTTAGACATGTTTAGGCCATTAAAGGAATTCCCGGGAGATCAGCGGTTCAACCATGAAGCAGGCAGTCCGATCATGGCTCCAGCATACTGAGCAAACTTTCTACCTTGATTGTGTCCAAGCACTATTGAAATACTGGAATAAATGCATTATATCAAGAAATAAATGGTTTTTACTCTCATAACTGTGTTCTGTTATTCTGCACAAGCAAAATCCACGGTTAATTAATCCAAATGAAAACAGTATATGAATTTGAAATAATGAGAAATATAAGTCAAGGACAAACCTTTGTTAATGTTCGATGGGGTAAATAGTTTTTTTTTTACTCTTGACAAAAAAAAAGCAGCAAGAACAAGTCTCTTTGGAAATGTTGAGCAGTGGGGTCCTGCCCAAAAATATATTATTAGAACTCAATATTCTTTTTCCCATATTTGAAACATTTTGTGCTAACAGAAAAGAGGGAGGGGAGGAAAAATTTATTATCCAAAAGGAAGTTACGAACAAAAAAGGAATTGTCCCTGGTGCTGCATTTTCCAACTTCTGTAGGGTCTATAGTACATATATTTGTAAAAAAAAAAAAAAAAAAAAACAATTCTCTGGATTATGAACTACATGTATCAGTTTTTGTTTTATTTCTAGAACAATGTATTATTTCTAGAACACGTGGACATGCATGTTCCCTTTTCCTGGACCTCGTTCTTGTATGAAATCCTTCTGATATATACATATAATCCTTGAAGAACCCTGAACCCTTATTAAGGCTTTTTTCAAACCCATTTAGCCCAGGCTGTGTGTCAGTGTTTATTCATTTTATTTAAGGAGTCTGATGCCGGTGTCATTAGAGACGTAGCACAATTAAATTATTTGGATATGAAAAGCCTCTGATGTGTTATAATAGCTGCATAATACCTGCATTATGCATCTGAGGTTTTTTATTATTAACTACACAGTTCCTATGTCGGTGCTTGGCGCCGGTTAGTAAATCATCACAGAAAGGTCAGGATTTTATAAGCAATATACCATGAGCACTTCCTCTTACTATGAATTTAAAGGAGAGAATGTTATTTACTCGGCCATTTTCTGCTTCAAAGACTTAGGATTAATGTTTTTTCAACAGAATCTGGAGTGCATCTTTTATTTTATAATAATAGATTTATATATGGATATCATATATACTTTATTATATTATATCATATTTAAAAATTCTCAGTCCGTCGGTTCAAATGAGTGGCGTACGAGGGTGACATCATCCTTTGTAAGAAGGCGTCTAAAATACACAATAATCTCCTCTGAACAGTTGATATTGAGATGTATATCTGCTACTTCTGCTCTGTAAAGCTTCATAACGGCTCTAATCTGAGGTGCTGTTTGTTAATTGAGGCTGGTGACTCTAAATGAACTTCTGCAGCAGAGGAACGTTTTGGTGCTGTTTTCCTGGGAAGAGTCAGTTTCATCATGGGGTTTGATGGGTTTTGCAAAAGCACTCGACACAATACTGTGCTGGCAAGAACTAATCCAGAACAGTTTTAAACAAACCAAAAAAAACGCAACTTGTTACTAAGGCTGTGTTCACATTAGACACCATATTGTTCAATTTCTGAATTTTTGTCCGATGCAATTTGCATGTGACTTTTATCTGATGTGTCTTTACTACAATCCACTTTTGCATGGATAAACTCAATGCACCAAATGAATTTAGTGAATTCAAATTTTAATTCAAATTTTATTTTTCTAATCATAGAGTATCCATTCATAGTATAATATGCAGTGAAATGCTTATATGACTACCTATGACCTAAGAATAAAAATATTTCTAGAGAATACAATTAACCTAAAGGTTAAAAAAAAAAAAAAAAGTTGGTCTAGGAATTTACAAATATACAAAAGTTTCACAATAAAATAGAACTTAAATAGAATCATATAAATTATACATAAATGTACAAATGAAAGCGAAGTACAAAATATAGAAGTATAAAAATATGCTGTGTGGGTATGACATTGGCAGTATGATTGAAATATGGAGTATGAAATGATATGAATCACCCATTTCACTTTCCCTCCACTGACTGCTCTCTCTGCCGTCCTTGATTGATTTTGTATTAAAATAAAATCCCTGCACTGCAGCACAGAGGCAAAAACTCGCATGAATTCTGATCCCCCGTTCTCATTAAGTTACATGACCGCGTATCGAATATACTGAATATGCTCAGTGACTCCGGTCCTATCTAAAAAAAAATAATTAATAAATTTTAAAAAAGCTTCATACTTATGCGTTCAGAAAACCATACAAAATCATATCTGTGTCACATTGGGGTAAAAATCAGATTGGAGTCACATTATTCAGAAAAAGTGAACGTCGCCTAGAAACAAATCTAAAATTACACCTTTACTTTTTAAGTTTGGACACTTGATATTTCTTCCATGAATTAGATTCCATTTTTAGACAGTGAATAATTAATAGGAATGACAGATATTCTTTAACAGCTTTAACAGCTTTGACAGCTTGTTTTTTGAGAATGTGTTTATGGTGTTATTAGTAACTGCCTGGTCAGAGGGGGGCGCTAGGTTAAATTAGGTGACTATTTTGGTCATGTTTTGGGAAAAACTAGCCAATAAAAAAAGTACAGATTTGGATAGTGTCAATGTATTACAGCCCTATTCCTTACTTACAGTCGTTGCACTAATAGCAGTCACATTTACAGTAAGCAACAGTCCTTAAATGGAGGAAACAAAAATTGTGACATTTAATTTCAACAAGGGGAGTTAGGGGCCTTTCTAACATTCCTGTCCTGTTCCATAAAGCAAATTAATTGGCTACGCATTACATATGAAATGGTGCAACGTGCTTATGATTGTGATGTCATCACTGGGGTCCGGGGTAGCTCAAGGCATTGGACTACAGTTTGGAAAGTCCTAGGTTCAAACCCCACGACCAACCAAGCTTACTGCTGTTACTCCAGGTTGCTCTCCTAAAGAAAACAAGGAGACATTTCATCTTGGTCAGTCCCGGTTTGACTTGAACGCCCTTCATACATGCAATAAAAAATCGAATCAAGGACCATACTGTATATGCATATCTAATCTGTCAGTATTGTCAGTCTCTATATGTAATCTACACCAAGATCTTTGTCACATCAGGACATAATCAACACCTTATTCGAGAACGTTCTCACAAGTGCTCCTGTAGTTCAGCTCTTCTCTGCCGAGTGGAAAGTTCAGCACGGCCTTCACCACTGATGAGCTTTATCACTCTAAACAATCTCAGTGATCTCAGAAATCACCTCTAGTGTCATTTAAATCACTGGCGTTTCACTCAGTCTGAGGACCTGAGCACTGAATCTTCTGGTCCTGATGCCTCAGGTGATAGAAAGTTCTCTATGTTGTGTATTCCACACACACACACACACACACACACACACACACACACACACACACACACACACACACACACACACACACACACACACACACACACACACACACACACAACCACACATCATGTCTAATCAGGAAGCATATAAAGTGAGACACAACACACATTCCTCAGCTCAATACCAGGTTAATTAAAGCCAGATTTAGCGCTGGATTATTTATCACACACACACATAAATCTATAGCCGTGGCAGTGAGGACCTACTGACAGTCATAAAGTCACCACCAAGAAACACAGCAAGAGACAAGCACACAGTAACACACTCCCGCTGCAGGTGAGATCCCAAACAGGTCGCCATGGAAATAAGTGTTTGATACTCTGTTTAATCAATCAATATTATATTTATTTATTTAGTTAGTTTTACAATAAACATTACAAAAATACATTGACTTAACTGGATTTGGAGAAACCTAACTTTCTTTCTTTCTTTCTTTCTTTCTTTCTTTCTTTCTTTCTTTTTATAGTATGACATGCCAGCTTTCTTTCTTTCTCTTTCTTTTGTTCTTTCTTTCTTTTTTACTTTCTTTTATTCATTTAATTACATGCCAACTTCTTTCTTTCTTTCTTTCTTTCTTTCTTTCTTTCTTTCTTTCTTTCTTTTGTTTCATTACATGCCAGCTTCTTTCTTTCTTTCTTTCTTTCTATGATGATACATAGCTTTCTTTTTTCATAGTTTCTTTCTATCTTTATTTCTTTCTTTCATTTTATGACATGCCAGCTTTATTTCTTTCTTTCTTTCTTTCTTTCTTTCTTTCTTTCTCTCATTCTTTCTTTCCTTCCTTCTTATTTTAAGACATCAGATAGCTCTTTCGTCCTTCTAACCTTCTTTCTGTTCTTTTTCATGACATGCCAGCTTTCTTTTTTTCTCTCTTGCTTTTCTTTATTTTCTTTCATTTTTTTCCCTTTACTCTTTATTTCTATGACATCAGGTAGCTTTCCTTCTGTCTTTCTTTCTTTTTGTACTTTCCTTCTTTTTTCCTTTTTTTATTACATCAGATAGCTTCCTTCCTTCCTTCCTTCCTTCCTTCCTTCCTTCCTCACACACCGCAAAAGCTGTTGTTCCTCTCATACAACACACAATGTGCTGATATTGTAGTTATTTCTTCTAAATTAAAAATATAACTATTGTTATTTAGAGTGTATATTAAAAGGAAATGACATCATCACAACACATCAAAATTAACCCAAGATCATGCAGTATGTGCAGAGCTTTAATAACTCAAATAACACAAAAGGAAAATCATTTGTAAACAGATTGTGTTAATGCTTCGGCTAAATAACTTAAAGAAATCAGTATTTGGTGGAATAATAACTCTGATTTGCAGTTACAGTTTTCATGCATTTTGGCTCTCCACCAGTTTTTCAAATTGCTGTCGGGTAACTTTATTGCAAAATAAAGTTACCAAAAAACATTTTGCCAAAAAAAAAAAAAAAAAGCAAACAACTCAGCTTTGCTTGATAGTCTGTGACCCTCAGTCCCTCTTGATGACATTCAGGAGCTTTTCTTTAGTAAATTGCACTGCTCTCTTATTTTTATTTTCCAGAGCTGTTCCTTCCTGTTATCACTGTAGTTTTGGCAGATATAAGCAAGAGGTCATTTCCTCTTAATACAACAAAGAAAAAGTCCACTTGTGCTGAAACATAACATAACACTTTACTCCGGATTGAGACAAAGAGCTGAGACTCCGTCCATAAATATGATAATAATAGACCTCACTCTGCCGGAAAGAAAAACTTTATAAACCACATAAACACTCCATTAGGTTTACTCACTCCTTGGGTAAGTGGGTTCTGTAGAAATGCTAAAGTGTATTAAACATATCATCAGCTTTTATAAAAAATCACTCAACGCCTTTAGAATCTAGTGGTGAGGTATGGAACATTTTAACAAAGGATGAAATCTTGTAATAAACCTTTTCAAGACGAACACCTTGTTCCAGACCAGCCGTCACAATTGAGTTCTGGCAGGAAGAATGCATCACTAAAGACGCTTTTGTGAAGAACGAGAACTGAACGGCGAGGTGACGTGACTGAGCGGCGAGAAATTCTATTAAAGCACAAAAGCGCGGCCCTAATCAGGGCCGAGTCGATGCTGCAGGGTCCCTTATCCGCCTCTACGACCCAATATCTTACCTCACTCACCTTCCTGCCCACAATAAAGAGGAACATTAGCGCTGGTTAAATCTCCATTCCAGCGTAACTGGAGGGAAGGTCAGGGATAAAAGTCACGGCTTAGAGTTACAGAGTGTTCTAGGCGACGGTAATAAGTAAACAAATCCCATTTGGCTCTGAAGAAGGAGCTTTACGCATTGACCCTGTTTAACAAAGGGAAAGGGTCAGGCAAATATACACACACCTGACCTCACAACTGAGCAGGAAACTGGAATATGTATTTAGGACAAACTCCAGAGGACACGTTTAAAACTCACACACTGCAGCATTGTTTAATTCTGCGTTCTGATTAGTCAGAATGTGTTTGTAAGCAAAGGAGTGTTATGGTGACCACTGTATTTATTCCCATGTCTACAACCACGGTAGGACCTCCGGTCAGCATTCACACACACCTCTCACACCAATTAGCCTAATCTGCATGTCTTTAGACTGTGGGGGAGGGGAACCGGAGTACCCGGAGGAAACCCACCAAGCACAGGGGGAACATGCAAACTCCATGCACACACACAGACCACAAGACAGGAATCGAACCCAGACCCTGGAGGTGCAAGGCGACAGTATAATTTTAAGCATTTCATAAATGTTATTGACAATTACATTAGGCGAACAGTCAATATTTGGGGTGTTGCTCCTCCTTTTCAAGACCTCTGCACCACCCTGGCTTGCTGTCAATCAACTTCTGGGCCTCATCCTGATTGACTGATGAAGCGCATTCTTGCATAATTACTGCTTGGAGTTTGTCAGAATTTCTGGGGTTTTGTTTGTCCACCCGTATCTTGAGGATCGACCACAAGTTCTCAATGGGATTAAGGTCTGAGGAGTTTCCTGGTTTCCTGTTTTGTTCCACTTAGTTATCACTTCTGCCTCCTGGCCAGGTGCTCCATCATGCTGGAAGAGGCATTGTTCATCACCAAACCGTTCTTGGATGGTTGCTCTCAGAGGATGTTTTTGTACCATTCTTCATTCATAGCTTGTCTTTCTTTTGGCTCGGAGTAACATGTTCCTCCAGAGCTCCAGAGGATCATTAACTCTGGCCAGAAGATCACTGGGTGCCCTCTTCAGTCCTCTGTTTTAACCGTTACCATCAGGACAGAACAATCAAAACCCGAACAAATAGATAAAGAACAGTTTTTACCCAATACAAGCATTAAACGCTCAGTGGAATCTTTCAGTTCAATTATTTTCTGCAATATTCGCAGATCTTGTGCAATATGTCATTCAATGAACAATATGGGTAAAATGCAATAGATGTAACATTTTACTACAATATGAGTGAAATTTATCTCACTCCTTTAGTATTAAAGATTAATTTTTTTATTATGAGAATTTGGAAAATAAACCGCTTGAATTTGTAGTTAATTATTATGTTTTAAATGCAAAATACTTTATACATAAACAAAGAATTAGAAAGGAACAGTTATATTTCCCTCTTTTCATTATAGAAATGATGTCGCTTATTAATTCTCTTAAACTAATTCGAATTAATAAGAAGAAGAATAGACTTCTATATTATTATGACATTATTTTTAATTGAAGTAGTGTGTCTTTTGCCACTTTTTTCCCTTTTTTTTTCTTTCACTAATTATCATATCGATCCTCTCGTGTCTTTTACCCCTTTTTGGCCTGTCAGTTTATAGTTCCTTGTCCTTTGCGTTTGATGTGTTATAATTAATGTTTTTTTGTTGTTGTTGTTGTTGTTGTTGTTGTTGTTATTGTTAATATGTTTTGTATTTTATTTGCATTGTTTCAATAAAAAAAATTTTTTTTTAAACGAAGAAAAATGAATGAAATTTAACAGTTTTTTTTTTGCATTATTTGTGTAAAGTAGCTAAAACGCTATAAAGATATTCTATTCTATTCTATTCTATTCTATTCTATTCTATTCTATTCTATTCTAGGTCCTTAATAGAAATCGGGAATATACTGTCAGTGTTTATAATTTTAGAAAGTTGATACACATCAGGAAAGAACAAGACATAATACCAAAGAAATGAAAACAGACCAAACACGCCTTTCCAGCTCCAGGATTCCAACGGTTTTCTACACAGAGGAAAAAATTAAACAACTAGCTGAATCTTGCATACCAAAACTAAAAGAAGAAAGTTTGGCACACGATACTGGGAAGGATTATTACTATTAGGGGTGTAACACAATGACTGTGTGTGATTTTATCTGGCTCGGTGTATGAAAGTGTACTTGGATTTGAACCTGAAGTGCTCCACTAAAACCAAACAAACAGAATATACAAGAAAAAGAAGGGGGGGGGGGGTAGCGATGTCAGCGCTTGTTTTCATTTACAAAATATAGCTGGAAGCTCATCCCAAAAAGAAAAAAAATATATTTACAATTTGAATATTTGACTACATTCTATGCGGGACTGAGAAAATAATTAACAGCATGTGAGCAAATTCACATGATCAGAACATTGCGTGGTATAATCGACCACGTCAGTCCCACGCTAGAACACATCAGACAAAGACAGAGCATTATTTGGGTGATTACTGAATAATTGAAAAATTTAAATAAATCAGTTATGAGGGGTGTTCAAGTCAAACCGGGACTTTGACTTCGCAGAATGCAGTTATGAGATTAAAAGCTCCCTTTATTTAGCTATATAATCACCTGCTATACTAATATAGATATAAAATATAAACACTATAAAACTATTTTTAACTTTTTCACACTTAATATGTTTAATAACAGCACATTGTTAATGAAAAAAAAAAAATCCGGAACAACGAAATCTGAGAGTTCAAGAGCTTTAGTGACAGACGTGATCACAAATCAACTTGTCTGTCAATTATGAGGACCGTTCGAGTCAAAACGGGACTTTTGCGCAGTCACAAATGTCCTGGTTTGACATCAAATACTGAGCGGCGAAGGGCATTAGTGCTGTCATGTGATCACAAATTAAAGATAGGACTCGACATACAATATCTTCGGAAATGTTCCGTCCTCATAGATCACATATAGTAAGTTACGGTAGTTTTGCCAGTAAAGTGCATCCAATCCAATTTCTTTAAGAATTGTTAAAAAAAAAAGTATCTTCCTGATCCTTCAACAGAATTGAGAGAGAGAGAGTTTTAACCTTTAACATTGTTTTAATCCACTGTAATTAAATCTCAGAGCATTTTAGCCATTATTTGTTTTGCTGTTTTTTTTTTTTTTTTAATAAACAGGAGCTCAGGATTGTGCAGTATAGATCGATATATCTTTTTTTTTGTTTTATCAGCGCAAAATTGGCAATATGATGAACTGAAATGTATTTCATTTTAACCAACTATACAAGCAACTATACATGACTGAGCAAAAACTTTAAAATGGGTCACACAGGAAAAGAAATAGCACAGATACACAATCACGTGTTTTTCTGGTTGTTTTCGAGTGTAAAAAATATAATAAACATTTACACATTACAGTAATGATGTAACGTAATGATAACTTTCATTCTACCTGACATATCTAAAAACCCAAACGCACAGTTTGATGTCTGAAGCCTCCTCGTTAACACACAGCGGCAAAGCCTTCATATAAGCACATACTGTATATCGTTTTATACCATCATCGACCGGTGCGGTGTTGCCGGCACAGATCTGTACCACTTGAGTTTTAAGGGCTGTATTAAACCAGGCGAAGTTATTTTTAGGGGTAGCAGGGAAATCCTGGTGTCAAAATGAGCCTAAGGGTTCCCTCTTTCTTTCTCCATTACAGAATCCTCATTTCAATGTTCCAAAAATAGTATTTTTCCCAAAGCGCTTCCTGTAAACAAACTGAACACGTCTCAACAACTGGATATGATACAGTAATAAACTTGGTATCAAAATGCAGCTCATTAATACAGCAGGAATCTGTGATAATGAAAATATGCATAACTCAGATCACATAAAATGCAACTTAATACCTGTTATGATGTAACATCGTCAGATTTGTTCATATCTTAAACTTTTCATCTTTTCTTCTCTCCTGGTTTGATCATGTGCTGTTTCCTGTCTAAGTATATTACTGATCTGTGTACACTTATTTCTACACAAGTAAACATGCTTAAAAGGGTCCCTGTGATTCTTGAGTGTAAACATAACCTTTCACATGACCCTGACCCATAAATTTATACATTTATATTTGAGAAGGTTATTAGTAAGGTCAACAGTGGAACAAAAGGAAACTGTGGTATCCTGTTTAATTAGATATCGATGGTCCACGTGATGGGTAATTAATGTCATTTACAGGTGCTCTTAGGTACCAGGGAGTAAATATTTGTACCGGTTTGAAACAACACCTTTAAGGACACTTCAGGAATAAATCTTCATCAAATTGAAACAAGCCATCCAGGCAGCAGGTATGAAGGGATTTTCGGTTCTGTTTAATGATATTTATAGCTCTGTGCTGATCAGCACCATCCTCTGCCTGGCAGCTGGGGTTGATTTAGTGAAGAGTAATCCTGAGAAGGGAGGCGTCACAGCAGGCTGTTTTCTCAGGCACTTTTGCCTCTACTGAAGCGGGAGCTCACTCGAAAACATCTTATTTTAGATTTATGACAAGGCTTCCTTTCCTGTACATGAGGGTTCAGAGATAACAAGGAAATGACCTGGACTATAGTGAATAAGTGCTGTATGATGACCTAAATTAACTCTGTATGGCGTGTAAACCGATTCAAAACTTGGAACGAGTAGATTATGTTTTCCGAATAGTACAATAATAACACACATCCCTATAGCATAATGATTAATAGCTGGTTGGGTTTATTATTATAAAGTGTTTATACTGTAATATACACACACACGGTATGAACACTTTATTGTAATAAACCCAACCAGCTATTAAACCTTTACACACCTTTAAACTATTCCATAGCGTTTAAACTGGATTAGAATTAGATTAGATGGATAGAATAAAGCTTTTTCTTTTTAAAGCTATTCTATACACACACACTACACAGCATTATCAAAGTGAAAATCTAACAATAAAGCGTTAAAATAACTACAAATTAAGAAACAATTACAATATTATAGTTGGTAAGTACACGCCTACACCACCCAGTCACATTCTTTATTGTTAAACAATTTCAGGAACAGCTGCCTGCCTACAGCGTCACATAGTCAGTATTTTCCACACCTGTTTGGAATCACAGCAATTGACTTGATAGGATGAATAGAAACAGCTGTTTGCTCCGGATTTTTTCAGTTTTTCAAGCGCAGATCCACAACAACAACATGTGCACCAAAAACCTCACAAAACAACTCCGATGGATTCTGCTGTAAGGAAAGGAAAGGAAATGCCTGGAGGACTGATCAGGCCAGAAGAACAGCCTCCTATAATATATATATATATATATATATATATATTTTTTTTTTTTATGTATATATTTTTTTGTACTGTTATGTTGTGTATGGGTGTGTATGTGACAAATAAAATTTGAATTTCAACCTCAGATGTCTGAAGGATTTTAGATTGCCTACACCTGCAACACAGTCAGCATCCTGATGTGAAACATCACAGTCTGTGTTTGGGAACAGCACCATGCACAGGACAGACGAGCTGTGCCATCAGCTGAGTGCAGCATCCGCATCGAGCTACCTGACCTGCACTCTCAGTCGTCTGAACAATGGACACTGTTGAAGTCAGGAAAGTGCTTCCACTTCCTGAAGGCCTTCACAGACAGGATGAGGCGGAGCTTCTTCCCGCAGGCTATTCGTGCCCTGAACCTCAAGGGTTAAATTGATCAAAATTACTTTGCTCAAACAGTACACACACACACACACACCCTGCATACCTGCTAACACACATTCCTCGCACCTTGTACATTTTGTTTACACACAGCTCATTTGCATATTGGAAGACTACCGAGAACTTTATGTACTTTATCACATTTCTGCTGATGCACATCTTTTTATCATTTTTTACTCCCTGTACAATATATTTTTTATACTTTATACCCTCTTTATTAACATGATTGTGAATCATGTTCCAGTTAAAATAAAAAATTCTATTTTGTTTCATAACATTCGTTTAATAACTAATTTCCAGTTTTACTTTTGGTTTATTGCAAATTCTATCTTTAAATGAATAGTATTTTGGGGGATTCTTAAAAAAAAATTGTAGTGTATTTCTATTTTTCTGTGTAATTTCTCTATTATAGGTTACGAGCTGCTGTGTGTCGTATAAGCATTTCACTGAATGTCATATTGTGTGTGGTCCTTTACATGACAAATAAAATTTGAATACAGGACAACGATAGAGGTGGTTCAAGGGGTCCGGGTTTGATTTCTGCCTCGCCCCTGTGTGCATGGATTTTGCACGTTCTCCCTGCGACTCTCTACAGTCCAGTCACACACATATTAGGCTAATTTGTGTTCCCAAATTGCCTGTAGTGTGTGAACAAGCCTGTGAGTGTGTGTGTGCCTTGCAATGGATCGGAACCCCATCCAGGTTGTACCCCTCTGCTTTATTAAACAGGATGAAGTGGTATAAATGATCAGAGAGGGAGTGAGAAAGACAGCTGCACCAGGACAATGTAAGTGAAGTGAAAACTATCTCGGGTCTGAAGCCAGACTTCCAGGTTGTAGGAGATCTGGTAAGTGGGAAATCTTTTTTTATATACGTATATATATATAGATTTGATCATATGTCTACGCTACCTCCCACGCAGTCATCTCTGCTGAAACCCCCCTTAACCCCGTTTAACCCTCTTTGCTCCCTGGAACTGACCTGCTTCATCCCCCACTCCTACCTCCATCTCCATGACTCTCAGCCCATTGCATCCCCCGATAGATTTCCTGTCAACAGCCAGCCCAGTCCCCCTAACACAATCCAGAGCTCAGCCACCCCTCCCCTCCCTGCTCAGGATGGTCCCTCACAACACCTCAACTGAGGGAGGAACTCAAGATCAAGTTGAGGGAGGCTGTAGGTCCTGATAGCATCAGGTTCAGGCTCCTAAGTTCTGTGCAGAGCTGCTGTGTGGAATTGTTGGCATTTGTTCAACATGAGCCTGGGGCAGGGGAGAGTACCACGAGGGGGAAGGGAAGAATAAAGCTTATGGTATGAGACTCAACAACCAAAGGACAGCTACAGGCTGATGGCCGCGACATCACACCTGATGAAGACACTAGAAAGGCTCGTTCTTGACTATCTCCGCCCTCTGGTGAGCCTACTTCACAGAGTACTTCAATGGAGAAGCCTACTTCACCTGGAGAATCCTAGGAACATTGTGAGAATCATATATTTTGACTTCTCCAGTGCATTCAACACCATTCAGTCTAAGCTTCTGAAGGACAACTTGGAGCACACACCCTTTTATCACACTGGGTTCTGGATTCTCACCAATCGTCCATAGTATGTGAGGGTACAAGACTGTGTGCCTGACATGTTGGTTTGCAGTGCAAGGGTCCCTCAAGGAACTGCCTTAGCGTTGTTCCTCTTCCCTCTATACCGCAGATTTCATGTGCAGTTCACTGAACGGTTTCTTACAGAAGTTCTCTGATGACTCTGCAATCTTCAGCCTCATTGCAGAAGAGGATAACGGGAGGACAAAGAACTGATCCAGGACTTTGTGGACTGGTGCCGGCAAAACCACCTCCCAATCAATGCTGGGAAGTCCGAAAAACTGGTGGTTTCCATGGGTGCAGACATCCTCCACTAACACCAGTGAACATCTAGGAAACGGACATTGTGAGAGTGGATTTTTATAAATAAACTTAGGGCATTTGAAAGGAAGAAGGCACTTCTGAGGACATTCTTTTATACAGTGGTGGCATCAGCCGTCTTCTTTGGAGTGGTTTCCTGGGGCGGCAGCATCTCGACTGCAGACAGGAAGAGATTTGACAAACTCATTAACATGAGACTCTGAGAGCACTGGGCAGTTTGGTCAGTTCTTCATCCAAGGTGTGTGACGAAGCGTTATCGCGTTACCGTTGGTCCTTTCTTCCTTCTGCTGTCAGCCTGTACAACCAGCACCGATCTCAGTTTTTATTTATTGTGTAGCGTCTATTTGTTGTCCATAGTGTAAAAACCATATTACATTTTTTTTCTTCTTCTTCTTCTCCTCTGTTGCTGCTGTAACTATGTGAATTTCCCTGTTGGTGGACCAATAAAGGTTAATCTTATTTTAATTAGAAATAATTTAGTTTTGACCATACCATGATGCACTAGATGGATATATGGAAATATGGAAAGCAAGAATAGTTATTCATTTTACACAGTACAAACAAGATTGTCAAAATACATCAATCAATAAGAATCATAAATGACACCACCCAACATTCTGAACATCCATCAAAATGAGATCCCTAGGAAAGAAGACATGGATCAGAGAGGCTACCAGGAAGCAAATGACAAGTATAAAAGATCTAAAGCATCTTGTGTCCAACAAAGATAAACATCACACACATATACACCAGCTAAGCAACCATCGTTGATCAGAAAAGAATTTGTAGAAAGAGTTAAAAGGTTAAAACTAAAAATAATCTGATGATCTTTAATGTAATCAGTGATATTATTATTTCAGGTTGAAACCCACGTACACGTCTGTCTGTCTGTCTGTCTGTCTGTCTGTCTGTCTGTCTGTCTGTTTGTAAAGCAGAACTCGCTGTCTAACTTATTAATACAAAGGAATCAAAGGAATCTGACGCCTTGTTTACACTAAGTTGTTCTTCTTTCATCGTCAGCCAAATACTCTCCCTGTTCTGTAATCAGTGAGTGAATCACAGATGAGAAATCGACAAAGTAGATCGGATAAGGATTTTATTTAAAATGACTCCAGCGTGTTAAAATTCACTTCAGCGCTGTTATTTCAGTGAAAGTGAAAATATGAACAAATCCAGGAAGAAAATTCAATTCGATTCAATTTTATTTGTATAACGCATTTAACAATTGACATTGTTAAAAATATTCAGTTTAGCTTTTTAAATTAATATTTATTTCATGCAGGTGTTTGTTTACATTGAGCAATTAGTAGCTTATTTTAAAGTAGATTATTAAATCCGACACATAACTGTTCATAACATCGCTTTTACTCAACATTTTGATTCCATTTATAGTGCAGGTTAAACTTCACGCAGATCTCTAAGTACTGCAAAAGTTTCAATAAATTCAGTTCAGCAGTCGATTTAAGACGCGGCCACAAGTTTGGCGCGTGCTACGCTGACAAAACTTGCCTGTTTATAATCTGGGACATAATCTGCTCATAACTTTACTTCTACTCAAGATTTTCATTTTTTATCTAATTTTCTATGGCACAGGTTCAACTTCAGGTAAATAACTACATACTGTCAAAGTTTCCTTCAATTCTGTCCAGCCAGTTTTGCGTGATGCTGTGAAAAAATCGGTCTGGACAGACATACAGACATACAGACATACAGTACAGAGGAATATTTCTGAGACTGGTTTCGGGTCCTCCAATGTATGAAATGTAAAGGTATCATTGTTAGAATGAGTTCCGTCCAACGTACAGAAAAAAAACCTTCTTTTATTTATGTAGATATTAAGGATATGACAGACATGTAGCCTATATGAGAAAGTGGTAAGGGGCAAGGCACACAGTGAATGTCAGAGGAAATAATAAATGGAGAAAGAGAGTGCTGAGAGTGTTGAGTAAAACAGAGCTGAGTGTGTTACTTCCTTCACAGCATGTTTGTTCATTTCTATTTCAGCAAACAGACGAGTAACATGAAGAACTTGAGAACATGAAACATTTCAGCATCTGTATAAAAGAGGAAGGAAGCAAATCAGTCCTCAATATATGCTTTTTGGATTACGTTTTCAGTACAACCGCTTTCTAAATTATGAACAAACAGGAAACGTTGCTAAGATGATAAGTGTTGGATGAAAGCGGCAGCAGGAACATCACTGGCCCGAACAAACAATAAGTACGTCGACCTTAGAATATGAATATGATAAAATGTTTAATGATGCATGTCATAGAAAGTTATGGTGAGATATTAGATTTTAAATGGCTGGATAAGGGTGAACATACAATAATTACACACTGTCTGGCCAAAAAAAAAAAAAGTCCCCACCTGGATTTAACTTAGCAAATAGTTGGATAATTACTGCAGTGATTAATCAGGTTCAGCTGACACAAAGTGTTTTTTAACCCTAACTGATGCAGTGAGTAGCATCTCATTTCTTAAACAACCACGTCAGAATCATATCCTGTGGTCGTGGCAAAGCAGTTACTCTGTTTCAGTAGGGATAGATTACAGTATTCGCGTGCATCAAGCAAAGAAAACAACTTACGTCAGGGAGATGACGACTAAAACTGAAACTACTGAAATTGGGTTAAGAACTGTCCAACGCATTATTAAGACCTCGTATTATCTTTCTTCCTCTAAGATATTGGTGGACCATCATCTTAGAGGAAGAAACGTGTTTAGAAATAATTTTGTATAATTTACTTTTTTTTTTTTTTTTACTCCAAAAGAAAAAAAGCATTTAATTTGATTGGGAGCCTAAAGAATAGACTGTGAAGCAATGGAGAAAAAGTCATGCGGTTTGATGAGTCAGATTCACCGTGTCCCACAGTGATGAGCTCGTCAGGGTGAGAAGAGAGGCAGATGAGGTGATGCACCTATCATCCCTACTGCCTACCATACAAGGGGGTTATGATTTGAGGTTGGCGTTGTAGGTTCATCCAAAATATGAGGTCCGCTGACAACCTGAAAAAAACGGAATGATCAGGTTTTTCCATCAATTTGAAATTTTCTTCCCTGATGGCACGGACATATTACATAATAACTATGCCAGGATTAATTATAATAATAATAAGAAGAAGAAGAAGAATTCATTATTTGTCACAGGTACCTTACAGATTCATCAGGCTTGAAGTGTAAAAGAGTGGATCAGACACAAACACACGCAAGGACATGTGGTCCTGTGGTCTGTTGACTTCAGATTGACCCTGACCCAGAGTGATGTGTGTGTCAGGGTAAGAAGGAAAGTGCACGAACGATGTACCCTTCATGCATAGTGTCAGACAGGTGTATATTGTTAGCTGCAACATGTATAACTAAGCACAAGGCCACGGAATCCATGCACTATGTTGAGGGATTGGTTTCTTGAGAACGTGCAAAATGTCAGAATCTCTAACAAACAGGAAGGAAGTGCATCAAAATATGAGTTGTAAGGTTTTTTTTTTTTTTTTACTCACTCACTCAGCATCTATACCGCTTTATCCTCTATGCAGGTTCACAGGGGGCCTGGAGCCTATCCCAGGAGACTTCGTCACAAGGCAGGGTACACCATGGACAGGGTGCCATTTTGGCAATTTGGGAACGCCAATTAGCACAATCTGCATGTCTTTGGACTGTGGGAGGAAACCCACCAAGCACAGGGAGAACATGCAAACTCCATGTACGGATGGGAATCGAACCTGGACCCCGGTGGTGCAAAACGATAGATCATATTTTAGTTCAACCACTTTATTAAAAAAATGAACTCACTTGTCACAGGAAATGTGGTAAAAAGTGTCTGTGTGTTAAAGTAGAGTGTAAGAAGCAGTAGGAGAGCCACTGACACAAACAAAGAGTAAGTCCATCTTAGAACATACTGTAAGTCAAATTTAATAATCTATGTCACAGAGAGTGATGTTAGTTATTGAATTGATGTCAAGATGCTGAATTTTAAAGTTCTGGTGAACAGGTCTATACAACTCATACAACATTAGGGAATAGGATTAATGCATGTACTATACGAAATCATTCTCTGCGTTTTTTGTGCTTCCATTTAGGAGCAAATATGAGTTTTATGTAACAGATATGTGGTTAACGTGTTACAAGTAAATGTTGAAATAAAATAATGTAAATTGACATCGTAACACCTATAAGTTACTGTGACTGTAACTCACGTCACTATGTGATACGTTTTACATTATTGTTGTCATTAATGCAATAATCACCAGTGTATCATTAGTCTATATCCTGATGAAACCGTCTAGTCTGGTCCATTCAGTCTTATGGTTGCATGTTTGTTTGTTTTTTTACAATACAGTGTTTAACAGTAAAACACCATAAGTACTTTCCTTATGAAATGAGTACCAAAGAATAGTGGCTGTATAGAACCGTGACCGCATCACAGAGGAAATGAAAGGAATAGTTAATAAATTACCTTTTTATTATTTATTGATTATATGTAATTGTTACACAACGGTAACTAAATACATGGTGAAATTAATGTCAGATAAAAACCAGACATCATACCAGCACTTTATTTTTCAGCAGGTCTCATTTTTCATAACTTGGGAGACAGTTAAAGGTAAGAACCCCATAATCTTTCTCAGTAATAAAGTTTGCGATTGTACCAAATTGCTAAAATGTTTCTACTTAAACTCAGCTTTAATTAAACAAATTGTACTTTTTTCTTTTTTTTGCTGGGTTTTGATTTAGAATTTTCACTTTTTACAGAACTGCCAGGAAATAGAAAACATGTACGAAACTAGTAAGTAATGCATACATTTCTGCATAAAAGACGGATTTTAAAAACACACAAACGCACACAAGCACATGTGGTCCTGTGTGTCTGATGACATTAGATTGACCCTGACCCTGAGAGATGTGTGTGTCAGGGTAAAGGGGGAAGCGCATGAAGCGATGCACCCATCATGCATAGTGTCCACTGTACAAGCCTCCGGAGGCGGGGTTATGATCTGAGGTCGCTTCAGTCGCTCAGGTCGAGACTCAGAAACATTACGTGGCAATAAAATGAAGTCAGCTGACGATCTGAATGTACTGAATGACCAAGTTATCACATATATAGAGGTTTTCTTCGCTGATGGCACATATTGTGAATTTACTTTTATTATTTTCAACCTTGTACATTAACACTGCAGTCATCCAAATTATGCAAGAATGTATATGGAATTATGTAGTAAACAAAAAGTGTTAAACAAACTAGGATATGGTTTATATTTTAGATTGTCCAAAGTTTTGACGTTTTGATAGTTTTGAAGACAGCTTAGCCCACTCTTGGCATTCTCACCTGGAATGGTTTTAATTTACAGGTGTGTCTTGTCAAGAGTTAATTTGTGACGTTTCTAGCCTTTTTTAAAATATAAGTGAAATAAAGTTACACATCTGGACAAAGACCAGCTGAGCAGGTGATTTGGTCCATTAAAAACTGGGGAAAGCAGACATTTAACTTGATATATAGTTGGTCAATAGGTGGCGTGGTGGTGTAGTGGTTAGCACTATCGTCTTGCACCTCCAGGGTCGAGGGTTTGATTCCAGCCTCTATAGACTTTGTGATTAGGTTAATGCAGATTAGGGTGATTGTCATTACACACAACTTTAAAATATATTTCTATATACGTCTGCACTTTTTTACTGAACACCTTGTATAAAGATAATGTTAGAAGACATGTTAATGTAATCTTCATATCTTTTCAACAAATACCAATGAATCAGTTTCCCATTCCTTTTTTTTTTTTTTTTAATTATTCACAGCTGTAGGTTATTTTGCTGAATGGTTTCGTTACTTCTTGTTCTTCATCTGGGTTTTGGATGTTGCTGGGATTTGGATTTTAACATCCCTGGAAATGTCCTTGATCAGAAGAATCAGAAATGTCTGTCCCATCTCAGGATGCAACTGTCATAAGCTTCATTTTCCAGAATCCACAGCCATTTACGATTACATCCTACCCACCCCACCACCGTGACGTTCTGACGGAAGTCTCACTCCTAGCATTGCTCTACTGATCATTCCAAGCTTTATGCGTATTGAGCTGCTCCTCTTGTTTGACAACGTTTTCTTCTCTTAATAAAGCCCTGAATTTGAATTTGAATTTGAACGTGCACAGAATTATTGAAAGTGTCAAAATATCAGATTGTTGGTTATTCTGAAAATATAATGTGTAAAGAATAAGAAAAACAGTGCTAAGTTTACGATTGTGTGCTAGTCAGTGGAACAGTGTTCAAATCACAGGAATGTCATATAGCACGAGCCTTTATCTGCTTTTGAAGGAATGAAAGAAGATTTTGCTCAGTTTTTATCACTTTGTACTATTTGCCAATTAGCTACTCTTGTGCTACTTTAATCTCACCATGATGTCCAACAATAGATAGAAGAGGGTTGAGGCACAAGGTTTCTTCCTGTAGTAAGAATATATTTAATGAGCATCTGCCAAACAACTAAATGTAAATGTAATTAAAAGAGTCAGTATAATATAGTGTATAGTGTAAGATATCTCAAAGATATATGAGGAAAATGTCTTAAGTTTTAACTCAATTAACTTTAAAAGGTAACCGTATACCTCTGACTATGTTGTTATGTTAAACACTGCCTGTATTCTTGGTAAGATGAACTGCTTAATGCAAAGCTTCCATCCATCCATCTAGGAATCTCTGTAGTCCAACTAGGGACCATGGTGGCCAATGTATTTTTTCATACTTTTACGACTGTAGTCAGGTGAGGGGGGATGCGGGGGGATTTGTACTGTTGAAAAAAAAAAAGGACACAACGATTCTCTTCTGTACAACCGCCATCACCCTTACCATCTCCTTTAGATTAATAATGCTGTGTATTAGTCATATTTGTCATGAAAGTGAAATATTAAAACTGTATCAATGTATGATCATCTATGAACTATAAATAATGCAGATTAGCCAAACAGAATTCAATATTGTAACACGCTGCTCACAAGCTCATGCATGTTTTGGGCACTGTTTGCAATGTTCGCAGTTCAAGCACAGCTTTTGACATATTTCAAAAAGAAGAGAACTGAAGGTTTGTTACATACGTACAAATCCTCTCAGCGGAGTCGCAATGAACTCGAATGATTTACAGCTTTACTGATTATGAAAGACGAGTTCTAGTCTTTTGTTTTGATGCTTTTAAGTTGATTTAATGAAGCTTATATTTTGTAAATGAAACTGTTCTTAAAATTTTTACATATTTCCCAATCTTTTTGTGTGGTTAGTTACTTCTTTTACAATTCAACCACTGACTGTGGTAGGACCTCCACTCAATATTCACACACGGAGGACACACACATTAAGGGAAATTTGGCATTTAGCCTAATCGGCATGTCTTTGGAAGGAAACCAGAGCACCCCGGGAAAACCCACCAAGCATGGGGAGAACATTCAAACTCCATGCACACAGACCCTGAGGTGGGAATCAAACCCGGACCCTGGAGATGCAAGGCGACAGTGTTAACCACTAACCACTGGCTGTGAGTTCAATGCAATCATATTTTAGATTAATTGGGTTACTTAAAACAAACTTTGAGTATTTCTTCCTTTTGCTGTATAATGTGGAACCTAAGTTTAAATGCAGCCAGCATACGGTCGGTTTAGCCTGTTTGCCTGCTCCATGTCCTAGGCTCTGAATTCTCGCCTATTAACCAGGTCAATTCTGAGACTAAAAAAATACATTTTAAGAGCTAAGAGCAACAGCTTTTCAAATGAGATTGATACCATCCTTCTCAAAACAGGCCATTTTTACTCTAGTCTTCTTTGAGCATCCAGCAGTTCATTGACCATAACCTGCATTGGTACACTGCACTAACATGGGGCAAGAGTATATGACATTATACCAGAAATTGCCTTCACTAGTTTACTTACTCACTCATCATCTATACCACTTTATCCTGTATTCAGGGTCACAGAGCGTAAGGCGGGGTACACCCTGCACAGGGTGCCAATCCATCACACACATATATACACACACTCATTACGGGCAATTTGAGAGTCCAATTAGCCTAACCCTAACCCTAACCATAGCTGAGACAAGACAGATTGACATTTTTAAATTAACAAAAAACTATCTAAGTTCTATATAAAAGAGACAACATGAAGTGCACCTGCAAATGTGCAAGCAAGCGCAACAAAGTGACAACGCAACAACATGACACATTTCAATACTTCGTCGTGATGAGGTAATGAGTTGAGGTAGTGGGAGCAGAAACAGTAAACATTCCTTGTAAGTAGCAGCGAAGATAGAAAAAAAGTTTTGCCCAAATAACAAGTAATAAATATTGCAATTACAGGTTGGTGTGAACAGTTGTTAGATGGGTGTTGATTAGTGTGTTTGCATGTGTGTTGTTTATCAGTTCAGTCTCAATGTTTTGAGGTAGTTCAGTTTATTTGACTGTGTGTCCAGTCCATTTCTGTTGAGGTGATGGATGGCTTGTGGAAAGAAGCTGTTGCACAGTCTGGATGTGAGGGCCTGAATGCTTCAGTACCTTCTTCCAGATGGTAGGAGGGTGAAGAGTGAGTGCGATGGGATGCAGTGTGTGGTGTAGACGTCCTTGATAAAGGGAACAGACACTCTTCTTGGCTGTGCTCACTATCTGCTGTAGGGTCTTGCTCTTGATAGTCTCCCTATAAAACGTTGTAAGGATTGGTGGTAGACGCTGGACCTTCCTCAGCCTTCTCAGAAAGAAAAGACATTGTTGGACTTTCTTGGCAAGGAGCTGGTGAGATTCTCCTTCAGATGGACACCCAGGAATTTGGGAAATTTCTTTTGTTTTAGCAACGTTCAGAGACAGGTTGTTGTCTTTACACCAGTCCGTTAGCTTCTGCACTCACTCCCTGTATGGTGACTCGTTATTCTTTCCGATGAAAACCACCACGGTCATGTCATCAGCAAACTTGATGATGTGGTTGGAACTGTGAGTTGCTACAAAGTCGTAAGTCAGCAGTATGAACAGCCGGGGACTGAGCATACAGCCCTGAGGATCCCCAGTACTCAGTGTGGTGGTGCTGGGGGTGCAGTTCCCGATCCGCACTGACTGAGGCCTCCTAGTCAGAAAGTCCAGGATCCAGTTTCTGAACCCAGAGTAGAGCGACTGGTTTCCTAAGAATATGCAAAACGTCAGTATTTAGAGGAAGGAAGTGCATCAGACCATGAGCTGTTTTTTGTTTGTTTGTTATTTTTTGGATTGGACTAGTTCAACCACGTAAATATGAAGCCACAGGAAATTTGGTTAAAAGTGAAAAACTGATGTGACCATATAAGCTGCAGTAAGAGAGCCACTGACACGAACAAACAGTAAGTCCATCTTAGAGCCTGGATAAGATCGTTTACATTTTTTAATAATACACATCATAGAGAGTCAAGTTCACTTATTGAATTTTGAAGTGCTGGATGATGGTGAACATCAGTTCTGCACGGTATATTTGTACAGTATAGGATTAATGCATGTACAGTACCATAGTCAATTAATCAGTGTATTTTTGCGCATCCATTTATGAACATAAATCTGCTTGCTCATCAGGGACAACCTTGTCATTTTGATTCATACACATTCACATTTCATACAAACTTAAATAATTCTTTTGCATTAACATAAACACAAACATTACTTATAAATTACTAATGCAATAATGATGCATCATTTTTGTGGTTGAATTGTGGATATCCTGAGGAAATTCAAATTCTTGTCTATTGTCTATGTTTTCTTACAATTCATGTTAAATACCATAAGTAGTTTATTTAAATTGTATTTATTTAGTAGGTCAAAAGAATAATGCACCAAAGAATAATTTACATTACATTTACAGAAAATTACAGTAATCGTTAATAATCACACTTTTATTATTAATTAATCCTATGCATATACTTTTTACAGCACTGTAAACTTAAATTTTTTATTGTGACAAAAATTGATAAATCAATTTGATTGGCTGAATCCATATTGAAATTAATATCTGATAAATAAATAAATAAAAAACAGTGATCATACCACCCTTTCATTTTTCAGCAAGTCTCATTTTGTAGAAATGAGGTAAAGTCTGGGTAAAGTTAACCATTAGTTATTTGTAGGATAGTTTAGATTAATTACTTATTAATCAGCAAACAATAGTATTAGGTTACGTTCTCAGAACCATATGCGATGGTACAGATGGCTGACGCGTTCAATACTGAGAGTACTCAAAAACATATGACCTTTAATGAAACTCTTCTTATTGAACGTAGCTCTTCTGTGCCATCGCGTGCACTCCTGCACTTTTGCTTGCTGTTCATAGTGAATGTCTTTGGATGCTCAATATAGTTAACATTTATTTCGTCAGTGTCAATTATATTAATCATAGTAGGAATAGATATTCCATTTTTTCCCTGTTTTAATCTTGTCAGCTTTTGAAATTCTCAGCTTTATATATCCACAAAACCTGACTCTGCTCTTCCACCATCCTGTCTCACCAACTGCTTAAATGAAATAAACACTTGGTCTTCCTGCAATTTCCTCAAACTTGACAGCAATAAGACAGAGGTCCGCCTCATAGGGTCACAATCCACTTTATCCAAGTCCAACAGTTTCTCACTCTGCATTGATGGTTCCTCAGTTTGTCCCTTTTCTCAGGTCAAAAACCTGAGAGTCATCCTTAATGGCACTTTGTCCTTTGGGGCCCATATAAACAATATCTGCCAATCATGTTACCAACAGCTACATAACATTTCACGTCTGTTCCTCAGCCCACACACTGCTGCCACTCTCATACATGCACTGGTCACCTTCCGTATTGATTACTGTAATTCACTTCTAACTGGCTTACCACAAACACTCCTACATAAACTCCATCTTATCCAGAACTCTGCTGCCCGTACTGTACCATAACCCAAACACCTTTAACGCATCACATTAGCTTCAACAACTCCCCAACAAATACCATTAAACCTCCTTTTGAATCGTCATTTGTTTTTAAATGTCCGAAATTATGACACTGTCTCTTTTCATTTAATTTTGTTTCAGTTACTTACTACTCAACGTTATCTTTGTTATCTTGTTTTATTGTTTAATTTATCCTTGGTTTGATCTGTATGGGGACCTTGGGTGACCAGAAAGTAGCGTATATAAATAAAAATGCATTATAATTATTAGAAGTATTGTTATGTGATGCTGATACGTGATGTTGTGACAAAATCTGGCTGGACAGACATACAGACATACAGACAGAACATTTTTCTGAGACTGGTTTCAGGTTCTCCAATGTATGAAATGTAAAGATATCATTGAAAGTTCGGACCCAATGTACACTCAAAAGCTTTCTTTTATTTATGTAGATATTAAAGATATGGCAAACATGTATATGAGCAAGTGATAAGGGGTAAGGCACTTTTCCAAAGTGGAAAAAGTTAAATTTATTGTGAGGTTTCCACAAAGACAGCTGAATGCATCCTACAACGGAATGGCAAAAAGTTTGGTCCCAACTGTGAAGCACAGTAGCGGTCTGTGAAGGATGGGGGAATTGGGAGGTAAGTGGTAAAAAGGTTAAACCTTATGGTACTGTAATTTTTTTTTATTTTATTTTTTGCCTTTATTTACTACATACCGTATATTGTATAGTATTCTGTAAAGCATCTGGATAAAAGAGGAAGGAAGCAAATTAGTCCTCAACATATGCGTTTTGGATTACGTTTCAGTACAACCACTTTCTAAACTATGAACACACAGGAAACGTGGTTAAAAGTGTTAGATGAAAGCAGCAGCAAGAACACCACTGACCCGAACAAACACTAAGTACGTCCATCTTAGAATACGAATACGATCTTTTAGAAACGTTTAATAATGCATGTCATAAAGGGTTATGGCAGATATTGGAATTTAAAAGTGCTGGATAAGGGTGAACCTGGGATTGTGAGCATAATTCATTCCGGAACAGTGCTTGTATATCAAAATACTTGCATAACAAAGCGAATTTCCCCCATAAGAAATAATGTAGAAAAATTCTGCAGACTCTTTTCACAACCCAAAAATATTCATATAAAAATAATGAATAGAAAAGAATTGTGGCTGTAGTGATTGAAACCAGAGAGGGGAGAGGAGAGCTGCTGTGAAGGACGACTTTCACACACACACACTCGCACTTACAGTACACCAGTTCACTGAATAGAGACTCACCCACGTGCGTGCCACATAATACTCAATGAAACTTGCTACTCGTAAATTAAGACTCGCCCATTTCACATTTTATTATTGCTTGTCATTACAAATTTTTGTTCATCTTGCGGAACCCACACAAACTGGGTTATTCGCAGTTCGAGGTTCCATTGTGTATACAATAATTACACACTACTTGGCCAAAAAAGGTCGCCACTTGGATGGTAATAGCTTTCCATTGGATAATTACTGCAGTGATTAATCTGGTTCATCTGCAATAAGTTATTACACCCTAAAATGCAACCATGTCAGAAACATATTGCATGGCCGTCTTAAAGATGTTACTCTGATTCAGAAGGGCAAAGAAAACAACTTAGGAGATTGCTGAAACTAACTAAAATTGGGTTAAGACACCTCTAACGAATTATTACAACCTGAAAGGATAGTGAAGAATCACCATCTCCGAAGTCATAAGTGAATAAGTGTGATGGGAAATCACTGAAATGCTTAGTAAAAAAAAACTCAATATATATATATATATATATATATATATATATATATATATATATATATGTGTGTGTGTGTGTGTGTGTGTGTGTGTGTCTACACTGACTGAGTAACAGAACTGGTTACTTGAGAGCAATGCAAAATCTATAATAAAGAGGAAGAATGTTCCTTAGAAGTGTTCATTAGTTGAATGTTTTCGTACACTAGACCATATTTATAGTTCATGGGTCACAGGAAATGTGGTAAAAAAAAAAAAGTGTCTGCTGAAGGCTTCTAAGCTGCAGTAGGAGACCCACTGACACGAGCAAACAGTAAGTCCATCTTAGAACATCAATAAGATCTTTTTTAAAAGGTATTTTAAGGTTCTGGTGAACAGGCCTATACAATATATACAGCATTCAGTATAGGATTGATGCCAGAGACCAGTACTATAATAATTTACTATAATATTGTAACACCAATAAGTTACTGTCAGTGTAACTTGTCACTATGTGATACGTTTTACATTATTGTTGTCTTAAGGTAACTGGCAAACTTTGAACTGAAATATTAACATTACTTAACATTAATGCAATAAAAAGTTATAGTTGTGGTTAATTTTTGTTTACCATCGGTAGTCTAAATCCTGGTGACATATAGTCTATTCTAGTCAATTCAGTGTTACGTGTCTTTTTACAGTACAGTGTGTAACAGTAAAATACCATAAGTACTGTAGCTTACTTATAAAATGTGTACCAAAGCATAGTGGTTTGACTATATCACAGAGAAAATCAGAGGAATCGTTAATAATTGAACTTTTTTGATTTTCATGTCATTTTTCAGCAGGTATCATTTTTCAACATTTTTGTAGAAGAGTTAAAGGTAAGACCTCCATGATCTTTTACAGTGATTGTACAAAATTGCTAAAAATGTATCTGCAGAAAGTAAATTGTTCTTTATTGCTGGATTTTGATTTTTAAATTTCAATTTTTACTAGAACTGTGAAGAAAAGAAAAACATGTACGAAGCTAGTAAGTGATGTACAAATCCTTCTGAGACTATGAATTTTAACACTTGAAGTCCAGATTTGGACACTGAAATTGCCAGCTGAAGTGTTGCCTTTTTAAAGACATATATAGGACTATAAAGGACGGTAAATTTACAGACATATTTAGCTTACCTGCCCTACCTTACCAGTTTTAACTTGAGCAAGTGCTCTTAGTTACAATACAACGTTTTCACATTCGTACACGCATCACAAGTCACGACAGAAGATGTGACCATATATGTTGGCAAGTGTCCACTGCACCTTGTTTTGGAGAAGTGTGCTTCATGCATGCTTCAAAAAACAAGTTAAAGTGGATTGCCTTGGACAGGCAGGAGGTGTTACTTCAAGGAAAAGTTTTCCAAGGAAAGCAGATTTACAGGAATCACACTGCTACTGTACAATGGACCATATTCACTGAAATATTCTGCTAAACTGCATCTAAAGTGACTGACTAATCTAGACTTTTATTAAAGCAAGTATATATGGAGAGACAACAATAATTCTACAATTTGTTACAAATCAGAATATGATTTATATTTTTGATTGTCCAGAGCAACGACATTTAGCCTTGGTGACAGCTTGGCACACTCACGGTATCCCCAAGTGCAGTCGCCCAAACCATCAAACGCTCTGATGAAACTAACTCTCATGAGGACAATCCCAGGGAGATAAGATCAAGAGCTACCTCTGCTACAGATTATTAGAATGCGTATCAGATTAGAGGCCACATAAATGCTTCTCGGAGTTCAAGCGGCAGACATATGTCAACATCTACTGTTCAGAAGAAACTGTGTGAGACAGGATTTCATCATCAAATTGCAGCAAAGGAACCCTTACTTTGGCAGAACGACAAGCAGAAGAGTCTTGCCTGGCCCAAGGAACACAAAGAATGGACATTAGATTGGACGGAAAACTGTCCTTTGGTCTGATGAGTCCAAATTGGAGATTTTTGGTTCTAACCATCGTGTCTTTGTTAGATGTAGAGAAGGTGACCAGATGGTTCCTAAATGTGCGGATGTCGAAGTGCAGTAAGCATGACGTGACTTTCATCTTCTGCATTAAGTTTCCTTGTGCTTGTTTCTTCAAAACAGCTTGAACATCACATGTTAAAACCCTTGTCTGCTTTGAAATCATTGCCTAGGAGAGACCTGGCTGATGCAAAATAACTACCTTGTGTCTTGTTGCTACTGTATGCTCAGACTTGCCATGGTGTATGCCCTGTGACATGCCCTTCCACAACCTCACCTTAGTATCAAAGTTTGGCTGTTCTCTGCCCAGCTTTAAGCCTCCTACACAGCTCCATTTAATGACTGTATTTTCACCGATCATTAGCATTGACTGTAGCAGAAATACATCCACTGCCGTGCATTCTTGATTAGGGAGCCGATGTTAAGATCCCACTTAAGGTGCTTGCTGATGATAGAGATAGGTGTGTTTAACAGTTTACTGATTATTATGTCTTTAAATCTCAATAATGCCTATTAGTATGAAGCATAGTTTTACATTTACATTAATGACATTACATAAAAAAACTGAACTAGACACATTTTTGCTTGGTCCCTTGTGATATTGATACATAGTTGGTTAATGTGTTGTCTCCATTTCCTACACCTTGTCTAATGATGACACTAAAAGGCTGTTAATGTAATCTTCATAGCTTTTCACCATATACCAATGAATCTGTTTCCCATTCCCTTTTTGATTCACAGCTGTAGGTTATTTTGCTGAATGGTTTCGTTACTTCTTGTTCTTCATCTGGGTTTTGGATGTTTCTGGGATTTGGATTTTAACATACCTGAAAATTTCCTTGATCAGAAGAAAAAGAAATGTCTGTCCCATCTCAGGATGCAACTGTCCCAAGCTTCATTTTCCAGAATCCACAGCCATTTACGATTACATCCTACCCACCCCACCACCGTGACGTTCTGACGGAAGTCTCACTCCTAGCATTGCTCTACTGATCATTCCAAGCTTTATGCGTATTGAGCTGCTTCTCTTGTTTGACAACGTTTTCTTCTCTTAATAAAGAACTGAATTTGCATCTGAACAAGCGGAATTATTGAAAGTCTCAAAATATCAGATTAATGGTTATGCTGAAAATATAATGACTAAGGAATAAGAAGTTTCTGATTGTGTGCTAGTCAGTGGAAGAGAGTTCAAGTCACAGGAATGTCATACAGCTCGAGCCTTTACCACCTTTTTAATGGAATGAAAGGAGATTTTGCTCAGTTTTTATACCTTTGTACTATTTGACAATTGGCTACTCTTGTGCTACTTTAATCTCACCATGATGTCCACCAATAGATAGAGAAGAGTTGAGGCACAAGGTTTCTTCCTAATGTTCTTATGGTTTTACACTTTCTGTAAAGACATTTTGTGAGGACTGTTTGTAAAACATTACTGTATATAAACAAGGTCTAGAACAGTAATTGAACAAGGTACAATAATAAGAGAATCATTGCGTGAATGCACTGTGTGAAAACCATCCGCTTAGTGTCAAGACTGTGGCCGGATATGTCATGCCATCAGACCAGACTGGATTGAGCGAGCTAGACAGGAAGGCTATGGTAACTTAAATAAGTACTTTTGATAACATATCAAACTTTGAGACTGCCAAGCAAGAACAGGAACCTGATACTACAGCAGACACAGACTCACCCAAACTGATCAGTTGAGGACAAAGGATCAGATGACACTTCATTTGCTCACTGCTTATTATAAAACAGATAACTTAAATTTAAATATCAAATTAACCTGCAACAAGATATTCATCCTTGGCATGATACACAACAATGTTATTTGGATGTAATTAACTGGTCCCACCATCTCTCTGGAAAGAATCCCAGAGATGTCAAGCAAGACGTGTATCTAGACTTCTGGTCTGGTGGTGAAATGAACTTCCTCTATATGTCTGTACAGCTGAGTCACTGGCAATATTAAGCCTTTAGGTGACGAATAAAGACGTATCTGTTTTCGTAGTTATTTGGGTTAATCACACCACACCCCCCATAAATAAACAAAGAAACAAACAAACTCGTTTATTTATTTATTTATTTATTTTTCTATTTTATTTCATTTCATTTCATCCTTCCCAAAAGTGAACCTAGTGAACCATTGTAAGGATATATTTTATGCTGAAAAATATCTAAATGTAACTAAAAATAGGCAGTGTATGAAATCTCAGAGATATATGAAGAAAATGTCTTAAATCAATTGACTTTCGGAGGTTACTGTATACATCTATATTGCTATGTTAAACTGCTCTCAGCTGAACACGTTCTGTAAACACTTTAGGGACCATGGAGGCCAAAGTGTTTTTTTTTTTTTTTCCATTTTTACGACTTACGGTAAGACCTCTGGTCAACATTCACACACCCAGGGCGGACACACACTACGGGCAATTTGGGACTGCCAATTAGCCTAATCGGCATGTCTTTGGACTGTTGAAGGAAACCAGAGCACCCCAAGGAAACCCACCAAGCACGGCGAGAACATGCAAACTCCATGCACACAGACCCTGAGGGGGGAATCAATCACAGACTCTATAGATGCAAGGCGACAGAGCTAACCACTAAGCTACTGTGCGGCTAACGTAAACCTTTCAAACTTTTCAATATGCAAATCAAGTGTTTTGTGCTGGCTGTACGTTCAATGCAATCATATTTTCGGTTAGTTTTAATGCAGCTAGCATACGGCCGGTTTAGCCTGTTTGTCTGCTCCGTGGCGTGGGCTCTGAATTCTCCCCAATTACCCAGGCCAGTTCTGAGACTAAAAAAATTACATTTTAAAAACTAAGAGCAGCAGCTTTGCAAATGAGATTGATACCATCCTGCCCAAAACAGGTCATTTTTACTTTAGTTTTCTTTGAGCATCCAGCAGTTCAGTGACCATAACCTGCATTGCTAAACTACAATAACATGAAGCAAGAGTATATGACATACCAGAAATTGCCTTCACTAGTTTACTCACCTCTATACAATTACCTCTGACTGACAAAGGCATGGAACATGGGGACTGTTTTCTTGAGAACATGCAAATCTCAAGATCTGTAAGAAAGAGGAAAGAGGACAAACAGTGAGTCCATCTTAGAACCTGGATAAAGATCTTTTAAAATGTTTAATAATGCATGATCGATGTACACAGAAACTAAGTGACAAATCAGTGCAGCCAGCATATGGAAGGTTTAGTCTATTTGTCTCCTCCTGGGCCTGGGATCCGGCTTGTCACTTATTAACTAGGCCATTTCTGAACTCACAGACTGAGTAGAGGGACTGGGTTCCTCAGAAAATACAAAATGTCTGTGTTTCTAACAAAGAGGAAGGAAGTGCATCAGGTCATGAGTTTTTTGTGGGTTTTTTTTAAATATATTTTTTTAATTGTACCAATTCAACTACTACTAAAATAAGAAGCCACAGGAAATTTGGTTAAAAGTGAAGACCATATATGCTGCAGTAAGAAAGCCACTGATACGAACAAACAGTAAGTCCATCTTAGAACCTGGATAAGATAAGATTTTTAAAATATTAATAATGCACATCATAAAGTGTAATGTTATTGAATTTTGAGAGCTGGATAATCCTAATCGTAAGCCTAATAATTCTAGCTGGATTAATCCTATACTGTACATATACTATATATATATATATATATATATATATATATATATATACGATATATATATATATATATATATATATATATATAGTATATGTACAGTATGTCCTCATGAAATTCAAATTCTTGTCTATTCAGTCTTAATGCTTTCTTACAATTTATGTTATGTTAAATACCAGTTAAAATGTATTTATTGAGTAGGTCAAAAGACCAAAGAATAATGGTTTAACTACATCACAGCGAAAATTACAGTAATCGTTAGTGATCTCACTTTTATTATTAATTAATACTATGTACATACTTTTTACAGCACTGTCAGTTGTCAGCAAAAATTGATAAATATGAATCCATATTGTAATTAATGTCTGATTAAAAAACAGTGATCATACCATCCTTTCATTTTTCAGCAGGTCTCATTTTGCATAATTTGGAAGAGAGTTAAAGGTAAGACTTCCATCATCTTTCTCAGTAATACGTTATGTAAATGTAACAAATTGCTAAAGTGTACAGTATCGAACTTTGTAAAATGTTATTATTGCACTTTGATTTAGATTTCTTTTTTCTATTAGAACTGTGAACAAATGGAAGGTGTTTTTGAAGCTAGTAAGTGATTCATTTCTTTTAAGATTATGAATTAAATTAAATTAAATTACTGGCTGGAGTGTGGCATTAGTAATGCTTGAGCAAGTGGTCTTAGTTACCAAATTTTTAGTTAAAAGTATTATTTGGGGCATTTTGACTTTAGTGTTATAGTGTTATAACATTCTGCACATAAAAGTAATGCTAATTCATCACCTACAGTAAATTTCTCGTGCACTCTTGTTATTGAACGCAGCTGTACTGTGCTCTCACGGGCGCTCCTGCACTTTCGCTCACTGTCTTTGGATGCTCGATATGTTCCATTTTTTTTTTTTGTCTTTTTTTATCTAGTCAACTTTTGAAATTCATCTATTTCGAAACCATCTAACATGTGTGATGTATCTAGGACCTTTTCTCACTCATTTTCACTTAATTACAGTTTCTAAAAACTTCTTTCTGTTTTTTTTGTTTGTTTGTTTGTTTGTTTTGTTTTGTTTTTATACACCTGGTCCCAGAATAACATCTTGAGACTGTTAATGTATTGTTATGAAAAATGCAGACAATTCCTCGTTTGAAACTGGTATTTTGTTTATAAAGTTTGCCTGTTTTATATGTTCTATGTTACTTTCTAGTAGCTTTTCCACACCTACTACGCTAATGAAT
>JAAGKR010006521.1:2325-42410 GCA_011419295.1 Clarias macrocephalus
CCTAACCTACATGTCTTTGGACTGTGGGAGGAAACCGGAGTACCCGGAGGAAACCCGCCAAGCACGGGGAGAACATGCAAACTCCATGCACACAGAGATGGGAATCGAACCCGGACCCTGGAGGTGCAAGGCGACATTGCTAACCACTACACCACCATGCCGCTGGTGTCTATTTTATTTTCCCTAATATGGAATTTCCCTAATACCATTTTAAGACCTGGTACAATTAAATGATTTGCGTTACTTTTTTCTACAAAAGAAACTTTTGTAGCGCTCATTTTTAAACATATATATATATATATATATATATATATATATATATATATATATATATATATATATAGATTCTATAGAAAGAATATGAAAGTATATATATATATATATATATATATATATATATATATATATAATTTCCTTTCCTTTCATATTCTTTCTCTCTCTCTCTCTCTCTTTATACAGTTCACTCATACGCTCCTCCGACTTCACTTTTATACATATCTATATTTCACTGAATCACCTAATGAGGCACTTTTTAATACCTCCTTCACGTCATTCACCAAGTAAACCTTGAGCACTAAAAATAACTCTGGGCTGAATCCCAAACGGCTCCCTGCTGGACACAGGTGGCGCAGTATAACGCGTTCAAAGCTATTATCTCGTACACTATGTAGTGCACTTGTGTAGGGAATAAGACAACATTTGGGGCTGATCTGCGCGCTCAAAAAAGCAAACCAAAAAAAAAAAAAAACCCGTTCCGTTCATTTATCAACTGTAGCGCGGTGTTGTTTGTCGCTAGGCGACGTAGTTGCGAGTCGTGCCTGCGTCACTTCCTGAGCCTCTGCTCCGGCTTCTTCGGAGAGAAGTAGTGCGTTGTGGGAGCCGTGGGCAGGCGCGCGCGCTCTCCGGGTGCTGAACACGGCAGGAAAAAGTTGCTCTCGTTTGCGCTCGAGTTGTGTGTCACATCCCTGCATCTCAGCCAAATCCAGGATCTGCGTCCGGCTTGGAGGTCTTGCGCAACTTGGCTCGGTTTTGGCCGCAGACTGTGAGATTTATCTCTCAGGATCATTTCGCGTTCACTTTTAACCTCTTACCGTCATCATTCCGTAACGAACAGTGTTTAATACCGTGCGCAGTGTTCATCGGGTGCTGTAAATACTCTGGGAAAGTTTCGCGTAAAGGCACCTATTATCCCTTGCATGCACTCCGAGTGAGTAACCTAATGCTTGAGTATATGCGCTTTTGTAATAACCTACTGTATATACATTGTGTGTGTGCGCGCGTCTTTAATAAATGCATGTATATTAATATGGAAATATAGCTATATCACGAATTATGACTGCTTTCCCGCAAGTAGGGGTATTGACTGTTTTTTTTTGTTGTTGTTGTTGTTGTTCAACTGCAATGTTGAGATCCAAGTTTAAGATGTGATGTGTGTTAGTTCATGATCCCTGAAAACAAGCATTGTACATACACTGTACATAAAATTAAGCAGTTTTTGGGGGCTTTCCTCTTAAGCTGACTTGTCAAACACTAAATTACTAAATAAAATGGGTCGAATTCACCATTCTGGATTCCACCTATATTGAGTGGTAGTTCTGTTCTACATACAGTATTAAATACTCAGCTCAGTGTCCATGCTGATGGTATACAGTAGGTGCCTTTAATGTAAATGTAATTTAGTACTAAACTGATAAAAAAAAACATAAAAGCAAGAAGAAGAAGAAGAAAAATTTTTAAAATAAAGCTCAAGATGAAGGGTCAGTCACCACATGCCTGGATCTCAGAGTGGCAGTGTGCAGAATGTGCATTGTCTCCCCTACTCCCTGCACCCTGGGTGATCTATTAAGCTCCACGGTTTGGACACTGAGCCTCTGAGCATCGTGCGACTCCGGGCATGAATATGAAACGCCAGAAGTGCACTATATAGTGAGTACTTGGTTGTTCCGGACGCACGAGATGAACTCGGAGCTGGAGCGCGTGTCGCTCAAGTCGCGGGCGAACTCCGTGGGCTCGGGCGGGCGCTCTCTTTCCGTGAACGTGCAGCGGCTGCACGACTCCCTACACGTGCTGCTCGGCGACGGCGAGCGCGAGCAGTTCGCGCACTGCCTGAGCGTCTACCACGCCAAGCGCAACGTCTACGACCTGGTGCAGACGCTTAAAGTCATCCTCGACACGCCCGGAAAGCGCCAGCTGCTGCCCATGCTGCGCCTCGTGCTCCCGCGCGCGGACCAGCTGCTGTTCGACCAGTACACGTCCGAGGGCCTGTACCTGAAATCAGAACCGCCTACGTGTGCGCTGGGAGAAGGGAATCACGCGAACGCCGGAACGAGCGCCCACGCGCGGGCGCCCTCGGTGCACTTCGCCGGTGTGGCGGATTTCGGCACCGCGGCGGAGGGGACAGCGCACGACGACGACACGCGCCACGTGACCCTGAAGCGCAGCAAGAGCCACGAAGGCCTCGGGTTCAGCATCCGCGGCGGCGCAGAACACGGCGTGGGGATCTACGTGTCTCTGGTTGAGCCGGGATCCTCAGCGGAGAGAGAGGGACTCCGTGTGGGGGACCAGATCATTCGAGTCAACGAGGTGGTGTTTGACCGGGTCACCCATGGAGATGCAGTTAAGGTCAGGTCTCTCTCTCTCTCTTTCTCTCTTTCCATCTGTGTGTGTGTGTGTGTGTGTGTGCATAACTCTAACATAGTAAATTAAGTTTTGTGTTTGATTCCCAGCCAGGTTCGATTCCCGCCTTAGTCTGCATGGAGCTTGCATGTTCTCCCCGTGCTTGGTGGGTTTCCTCTAGGTACTCAAGTTTCCTCCCACAGTCCAAGGATATGCAGATTAGGCTAATTGGCGTTTTCAAATTGCCTGTAGTGTTGTGCCCTGTGATTGATTAGCACCCCATCCTCATTAGTATACCCCGCCTTCTGCCCTAAGTCTCCTAAAATACAGTACAACCCTGTATACAGGATAAAGCGGTATAGATTATGAGACGAGGATAACAATCTTTCTTGTGACCTGTGTGAGAAATAAAACACGACGGTGATGTCATACTAGGAAAATAATCAGCTTCAGCGTGGTGGTGGTGTGATACTTTTCCAAAGTTGAGTTATTTTCCAATAACAGAACATCCAACACAACAACATAGTGTAATTTCATTGCACAATGGAATTTTAGTGGTGTAGTGGTTAGCACTCAGGGTTCTGAGTCCTTAGAAAGTGTTTTGTTAGTGGCTCAGTGTGTTAAGGCTCAGAGTTACTGATCAAAAGGTTGACAGTTCGAGGCCTAGCGCTGCCAAGTTGCTGCTGTTGGGCCCTTGAGCAAGGAACTTAACCCTGTCTGCTCCAGAGGTGCCATATAATAGCTGACCCTGTGCTCTGACCTAAGAAAAAGCTGGGATTTGTGAGGAATAAAGAATTTCACTGTGCTTTAATGTATATCTGATGAATAAAGGCTGAACTTAAACATTAAGCTTTTTACAATTTTTATACCACAGGAATTTGCCAGGCGGCACAGTGGCTTATTAGTTAGCATGTCGCCTTGCACCTCCTGAGTGAGGTTTCGATTCCCGCCTCTGGTCTTTGTACATGTACATTGCATGTTTATTCCCACATTCTAAAGACGTACAGATTAGTGTAATTGGTGTTCCCAAATTGCCCGTAGTGTGTGAACGAGTGTGTGTGTGTTTGTGTGTGCACGTCCGAGGGCACGTCCGATTGGCACCCCATCCTGGGTGTAACCTGCCTCGTCCCCTAAGGCCCCCTACTGTATGACCTTGTATGCACAATAGACGGTATGTGAGAAATTTGTAATTGTAATTGGTAATTTATTAATGAATGGTTTATCATGCTTTTTACTCATTGTCTGTAACACAAGTTAGATATAGCTTCCATAAGCACTCTTTTAAATGAAAAAAGTCAAAAAATGCACGTTATGTTACCAAAAGCGCCCTCTGAAAGAGCAGATAATGCAGTGATTTGGTAAAGTTGCCTCACAAACTGTTAAGTGAAAATCCCTGTAAAGAAAACTTCAACATATCACTGATTATATATTTTAAATACTTTATATTGTTAAATAAGAAAACATTTTATTAATTGTCTTGCATTCTGTGAAGCTTCTCTCAAGTCAGTGTGAATGAGCTGCTGCTATAGAGACAATAACGTTTAATTAAAAAGAGCGTGTTCAAATAAATTGTTTGTTATGGAATCAGATTTGAGCATTCAGCAGTGCTGTAGTATAAATATATAAAGAGGGAAAAAAGTCCTGCATGAGGCCTCTGCCAATATATACAGTACTGTGCATAAGTCTTAAGCGCCATATTATCTGTAGTACAAATTTTGTTATATAAGTTTATTACACCTGCATTATTATGTACAAGACCATTCCCTACAAAGACACACTAAAATTAATGAATAAATAACATTTCAGAAGAATATTTGCATGCCTATAAAGAAAGCGACATATTACATGACAGACCAGTTTTCAGATGGGGGAAAAAAAATCAATAATGTCGATTCCTGGGTTTTGCATGAAAATAGAAAGGAGCGAGTGTGACGAAGTGACCAAAAGAACTCATCTTCTCCAGCATGCTCAGTAAAACCTAACTGCTGTTACCATACATTGCGAGTAACTTGTTCTATGAGGGTTTTGCAAAATGTGCTAAAAATGTTTTTATTTTAATTGTACTTTTCTGTTATTAAATGTGAAAAGATTTGTAAGTGCTGGGGAAGACCAGATGACAGAGAGGTCTGTTAAAAGTTTCAAGCGTTAAAGTGTGTAACCCGTCCAGCTGTAAATAGCATTTCATTATCGTAGAAATGCAAGAAAAACAAAGGAAAATGTTTCATGTGTCATATGACAATAAGAAAATAGTTTCTGCAGTAAAAGGGGTTCCTCAGAGGTGGTGAAGAGGTGATAAAATCCGTTTAAAGGAAAGAAATTGACTGAGTTTAAAAGTTATGCCGAACAGCTTACAAATATAGACCTAGTATATTCAATGGAATTGAATATATATTTAGAGGATATGGTCAAATCAGCCAGTATAATGGACCTTCCAGTCACCCTTTTTCTTATACTGTATAGTTAGAACTGAGGTGTAAAAGCTAAAAACCATGAAAAAAATTAATCCAGTGATGTATCTCAATTCTTCATAGCGGCAATTTATGTTTCGCCACACTGACTCCAAAACTTGCACCCCCAGGTTCCGGGTTCGGTTCTTGCCTCGGGGTCTGTGTGCATGGAGTTTGCATGTTTTCCTCGTGCCCGGTGGGTTTCCTCCCACAGTCCAAAGACATGCAGATTACGTTAATTGGAGATCCCAAATTGCCCGTAGGGTGTGAATGAGTGTAGAAGTGTGTGTACAGTATGTTTGTACACCCTAAGTGCCCTAAGTGTCCTGGGATAGGCTCCAGACCCCCTGCAACCCTGTGTACAGGATTAACCGGTATAGATTATGAGTGAGTGAGTAAGTGAGTTGTATAATTGCATTTGAGGTGCTAAAATGTTGCAGTTCCTCTTTCATCCTGCAGGTGGTGCGCTCTAAACTGTTCACACATTGGCACACAGCACAGCATCTTGTGTGGTACGAGCGAATTATGTGCAAAGGTTCTTTAGAATTGTAACAAAATCTAAAATCAAATGTGAAATGAAAAACTTGGGATATTTAAAAAATTGCAATAATGTGAGAATTCCAATGCAAATCGAATCAGCATCTAGATATTGTGATAATATAGAGTAGTATCGGGTCGCCCCTTATGATTCCCTTCACTAATACAAAGTGTCGAAAAAACAATTATATATCACTATAATGTGCCATTATAAAATATATCTGAATCATTTTAACAAATATGTTTATGTATGGAAAATGACTAATTCTGTACTCATTTTCCTGCTTTTGGGACGCACAACTGCATTCGAATTTCATCTTTTCAGTCTCCTCTTGCTTTCTGTACTTCTTTTCTTTCCTGGAAAGCTTAATCTGTGCAGCGGCTGAAAACATGTCTCAAAAAGAACACGTGTGCAGAATAAAAGAGCGGCAGAGAGGAGAGGGAAAAAGCTATCCGAGTTTGGTTATGCAGTTATTTTTTCGATCCTCGGCATAGTTAAACCCGAACAAACCTGGTTCTCTCTCTCTCAGGGTCACGCTGGATGCCTGTATTGTGTGTAGAACATGGACAAGTTTATGACTGGTTCAATACCAAGCTGCAGGTCCGCATTCCCTCTGCATTCTGTACTTATTTCCTCTAGTGGATTTGATAAAACAGCTGTTTGCATCATAGCAATGGGGGGACGTTAGGTCTGAGTTTACAGTATACAGTATACAGTCAATGTTTGCTTTATTCTGGCCACCTAATGATCCAGTGCAAATAATTGCTGATTAGTAGGTCCCCTGAAGAGCTCTTTATTACTGTCTTTTAATTATTACTGGCTGGTTTCGCCATTTTCCACACCTAATTTCAGATAATTGGATAATTGAATTAAAATGGACCAGTTTGTAGAACATGAGGAATTTAAACATTCGAAAGTGGTACACTCAGGCATGTGCACATACAGATATCAGAGAGGGATTAAACCCCTACCCCAATCCCCTCAGACTTTATATGTGTATAATGAGGGCTGTTCAAGTCAAACCAGGACTTTTGATTGTCCAGAACAATAGAACACAGTTATGAGAGTTAAAACTCCCTTTATTTCTCTATATAAATAAAATATATATCCCTCGCTCCACTAAAGCAGTTATCCCAGTGTTTCACTAGCGCTTGAATATTATCAAGGTAGAAAGTTTTCTCAGTATGTCAGAGCCATGATCGGACTGTGTGCTTTGTGCCTGAAACGCTGGCCTCCCAGGAACTCCTTCAATGATCGAAACATGTTGAAGTGGCTTGGAGCGTGTTCAGCACTTGTGGCAATAACTCCTGACTGAGTCCATGTAATGTGTTGTGGTGTTGGTGAATGATTGTGTGTACATTTCCCACTGACAGATGCATCTCTTCCTCAAATTAGCGACAAGTTATTAGTCAATTTTCAAGGATGAGACGTTCCACCTGCTAAATGTTCAAGGGAACGCGTGCAGTGGGCTCCGAGCCACCTCAGTCGGGATCATCCTTCCCTTCTTGGAAAAGTTTGCGTTTCATCACCATACCGTGTTTAAAGTCTTCTGTTAATGTTAATCGGATTTTCGCCCTTACGTATTTTCCAGAGATTTTGTCACAAGTCCCGGTTTGACTTGAACGCCCCTCTTAATTACAAGTAGCCTTTGGAGATCTCTCAGAGCAAAGATTTAGCCTAGAGTGTGTCTCTGACTGGGGATTCGGTGTTGTCACTGAACCAATTTAAGGCACAATTAGCTCAGCTTCATTCAAGAATAAACTGGGTTTAATCAGAAACGGTTCCAAGAGCTCTGTCGCTATGGCGCACCCTCTCGTGGTTTAGCGATATAACTTATATTTGCCTCAGTAATTACAGGAAGACATCACACTTTTTCAAGTAAATCATATTGTTATTACAGTAGGCACAGTGCATCATGTACTGCAGCTTTGCTGTTTCATAAAGTCAAGGACCTCAAATGGATTCTGATCAGAGCACTATTGAATTTATGTGATTCATAGATCCATGTGTGTTCCATGTGAGTATTTTGGTTTCCCCCTTAACCTCCCAAAAACATTCCAGTAGGTAGGTTTTTTACGATTGCTTATGATCCTGTGTGTGAATGTGTGTACAGTTAGTGGAAATACAGTAGTAAGTAATTCAGACACTTTTTAAATTTATTTAATATACTTCCATATACGCATATCCGCTTCACATTTACATTTACAAGTCTTTTGGCTTTGAACTAAAGTAATGCAGATGAGAAGAGTTGGTTAAGGTAATGGATGGAACAAATATGTGAAAGGGCTTTTATTTTCTGAAGCCAGGGTGTCCACCTCGATGTCCAAAAGCTAAAATGTATGTATTTCTGTACATAATCTTCAGGAAGCGATCAAGTGGAAATGGAAGAGTTGCAAGAAGATCTGAAAGCAGCAGGAAGCACAGTTACACATAGAACTGTTGTTGGTCTTTCAGCTGTTCCTGCAACCCTCCCATTATATCCAGGCTTGGGACCAAGCATCGCATCTAGTGGCTGGGGTTTGGGTGGGAATTGAACCCAGGCCATAATTTAGCCACACATTACAGCTTAGAAGATAGTGGTTTGCGAGTGTTCCTCAAGACGAGCAAGGATTTTTAATAAATTTTGACTTGGAAACCGAGTGAAAGTCTTGGTTTACGAGTGCAGAGTATCATGTATCACGCAGGCGCTTCTTATTTTGACACCGAGCGTCACATGATCACAACTGAGCCAGTGGTTTTTCTCTCTTGCGCTGCGGAATTGTGATTAATCATCTCCCCTGCTGGGTCTTAGTGCGCGTCTCTTACTGGTATAATCAACATCTCCCTCTCTGTTTCAGTGTGTCCTTACTCCTATGTGTGTGCGTGAGCAATTTGACATCAACACACACACACACACACACACACACACACACACACACACACACACACACACACACACACTCACACACTCTCTCTCTCTCTCTCTCTCTCTCTCTCGCCTTTAACACCCCCCCCCCCCCCCTCGGCTTCACACACACACACTCTCTGCTCTACACAGCAACTCTGCTCTGTCGCAATTCTTTTCAAAGGTAAAGTGCTGATTAATTTTTTTTTTTTTTTACTTTACAGCAGTGATTCCGCTAGTATGCGCTCACTCGAGTGTCATTAGCGATGTTCCTTACTAATTTTTTCGATAAAACAGTCTTTCAGTTAATGTGTGTGTGTGCACGAACATTACACACACATACACACACACAGTGCCTGCGCGCATAAACGGAAACACTTATCTGTTGGGATTTATTTTAACTTTTTTTAAAGGTAAAGTGCAAGTTAATTTGTTTTATTTTTAGTTTATATATTGTATAAATTATTTTATGTATTTATTTTTTGGCTGTGGAGCGAATAATTTGAGTTATGGGAAAATTTTATTTAGTTTATGAGTGTTTTAGAATACGAGCCTGCTTCCGGAACGAATTATGCTCGCAATCCAAGGTTCCACTGTATATGCTATATTCAGTATATATAATGTATATAGTTGTTAGAAGAAAGAACGATACCTACACTTAAGGTTTTCATCCATCCGTCCATCCATCTAGGAACATCTGTAGTCCCACTAGGGACTGTGTTGGCCAATGGTGACCATTGTAGGACCTCCAGTCAAGATTCACACACGCATAACACGTGAGGTTTGAAAGGTAAGAAATATGATGTTTTACTAAATGTGAAGTGTTTAGGCATTGAAAAATATGAAGTGATTATGACTATAATATCCGGTTACACACTGAAGGTCAAAATGTAATGTCTGGCAGTCAGACTTCTCTTACTTAATGGAATGGATGTGTGTGTATATGTGTAATGTCAAACAAAATATGCTGGTTATATAGAATTTTCTCAAGGTTTGACATGTTCCTAAAATATGATGGGTAACAGATAAAGCATATTTTCCAATGTATATTTTACTATATTTTACAGTATATACTGCAAAGTGATCTGATAAAGAGTCATGATAGATTTAGGTTGGATGTCCAGTTACCACTAACGGAGACTAGACTAATGGAAAAGCAGTGCTAGCTTTCGTACAGACACATTGTGCGCTGTGTTTTGGAGGACCAGCATTAGTAATGAACATGCCAGGTATTAATTGTGCTCACATGCTGGTTACTTTTCATGTCCAAAATGAACAAATAGAGAGAAAAAAAAAAATCAAAAACAAAGTGTGCTGAGCAGGCAGCTGAGTGTAGCAGCGCCTTCTGTTAATGGATCAGGCCAGCTAGTAGAAGTGAGGCGAGAGTGAAAGCAGAGAAAAACAAAATGTTTCTTTGGCCATTCTGCTCGCTGCGATGAATTGATGATCAAGTCGAACACGGAGCGACTTAAATACCATTCTAAGAAATTGCACTCAATGGAATCACGTTGCATTTTGAATATTTTTTTCCAAGCATGATTGGCAGGTATAAATCCCCAAGCACTTTCCTGCAATGTAAAAAAGGTTATTTGTGGTGAATTAATGGTATGAGTGGAGATGGTGTGTGTGTGTGTGTGAGCGTATATGTATGTGTGTGTACACTACCAGACAGAAAATTGGACACAACTTCTAATTCAGTGGTTTTCCTGATTTTACTTTCTTTCTATATTGTAAAACAATGCTGTGAAGGCATCCGAAATATGCAATAATCTCATTTAAACAGTTGATATTGAGGTGTAGCTGCTACTTATGCTCTGTAAAGCCTTCATAACGGCTCTAATCTGAAGTGCTGTTAATCGGTGATAGAATGAATCCTCAGCATACAGCACCGTACTGGTGGCGGGTTCTTAAGTAAATGAAATTTCGTATTGCAAAACACACAACCACCCAAAAATATTACCAATATTGCCAATTTTCAACACTATAATAATATTTTGCATATAAAAAAAAATCCAAACATTTACAAAAAAAGACATGAAGTTAGATATAACATAAATAGATATTAAATTTCACTTAACCTTAATTTATGATTCTACTTGCCACTGGCTGCTTTAAAAACCAAACTGACAATGTTTCCCTTTTCTTCTTGCTACGCCCTTGGCTGTGGGACCGATGGTGGTACTGTATGTCTTCACAAAAAAAAAATAAATAAAAAAAATAAAAAAAACCCACTTGGCTTGGCTTTCCACTGACACAACCAAGTTTTGAACGGCTCCTTGATGTACGTGCAACTTAGCCGCCGTTCAGGTCGGCTTGGTTCGTTCACTCGCATACCCAAAATACTTCATATGCCAAGGCAAATTTCTTGCAAAATTTCAGTTATTGAGGCGAAACTTCATGTGGCGGAGCGGTAGAAGTAAGTTTTGGTCTTCCTTTCCTGGCATGATCTTCATGGGTTTTGCAAATGCACAATACTGTTCTTGCAAGAATTTTTCCAAAACAGCTGAGCTTCGTGGGCTAAAATAACAAATGACTGTTGTGGTTGTTGTTACTTAATTACCTAATACCATATGTGTTATTTCATAGTTTTGAAACCTCCAGTAAATTAGAAGGTGCGTCCGATCTTTTGATGGATACTGTATATGTGTGTGTAGTGGGCCAAATATTCCTTTTTTGTTTTTTGCTGAAATTGTTAGTGGCAGATGACTGAGTATTTCAAAAACTGCTCGATTTCCTCTGTCTGTACAGTTTACCTAGAATGGTGCAAGGAAAGAAAAAAAAAACTATCCTATGAAGGCCAGTTCTGGTTGATGACAGAGATCAGAGGAGAATAGCCAGACTGGGTTGTTAAGCTGAAAGGAAAGTCTGTCAAGAACTCAAATAAACACTTTTTTCCCCCTTACAACTGCAGAAAAGCATCACAGAATGCACAACACGTTGAGCCTTGAGGCGAATGGGCTAGAGGCAGAAGAGCACATCTGATTTCACTCCTGATAACCAAGAACAGGAGTCTTTACCCTGAGCTACAAGCTCACTGAAGCTGTTCGGTTAAAGATTGGAAAAGTACATAATGTGTCTTTGAAAATCTCAAGAGATCTGCCGTTTCTGTGAAATATTCAAGCCAGCCTGTCTGGCACCATGGTCAGATGTACTGAGATCACATTTGTTCTTCATTCTGATGTTTGATGTGAACATTACCCAAAGCCCTAGAATGATCTAGTATCTGAATTATTTTATGTTTTACGCTGCTGACGATTACATGAATGAACTGGTGTACCTAATAAAGTGGTCGGTAAGTGTATACGTAACTAATCCCCTGGCAGTTAGCTTCTCCCAGGCAACTGTGCTGTAGTTAAAACCTACATAATAAGCTGTTAGTTCAGAGATTAAATTGATAGATAGCTAATTAGCGATCTATTGCACTGTACATTATTTTATTTCTGATGTTGCTGAGTGAACGAAAAGTCAGGACTAAATCTTGTCCCAACATAACCTTGTCAAAGGAGAACATCTAGAAGCGCCACACAACCGTGGATATTTATTTCCTTCTATCTATATGGGAATCTGTGCCTGTGTTTAATGTTGGATATTGGTGTGAGCTTAAAGCAGAGTGCGATTACATAACGGTCAGAGATAGTAAGGTGTTCAAGAGGGAAATAATGATGGGCATTTTATCCCTTCTCGCTCCGTCTCACTGTCTTTTTATTTATTTATTTATTTATTTTTTTGTCTGTGTGTGGGCTGGTAGCAGTGTGCTTGTTTTCGAACATTGAATCGACATTGTACAGAGAAGTGTATCTCTCTCTCTCTCTGTCTCTATCTCTTACACACACACACACACACACACACACACACACACACACACACACACACACACACACACACACACACTTTTTTCTGGTATTTTTTCTGTTCGTTGCCAAAATCTTTGTTAATTGCCAAGATCTTTGTGCTAATTCAACTCATTACTAATAGATTGGCTCACAACATTTACAAAAATAATTTAAATGGAATCAATTGCCATACTTTTCAGTGGGAAATACCACAGACACAATTTTTTTTCTCTGTTCTGGAATTTTTTTATTTATTTATGTATTTATTTTGGTATTTTGGCCCGTCCACATGCCATCCGGCATATCGGGCGATGCATACTCCCCACCCTCCCCATCCGCTGTTTCTGTGGCAGCTACTTAAGAAATCACGTTGCCATCTCGACACCCAATTATCATTCACACACTGCGGGCAATTTGGGAATGCCAATTAGTTAGCTAGTCCAAAGGTATGTAGATTAGGCTAATTGGCGTTTCCAAATTGCCCGTAGTGTGTGAATGTGTGTGTGAATGTTGACCGGCGGTTCCACCCCGGTCGTAAAATAGGAATAAATACAATAGTCACCATTGGCCTCCACGGTCCCTAGTTGGACTACAGAGGTTCCTAGATGGATGGAAGGATAGCACGCTATGTAGGGGTACAGTCACTTGTTCCTCACACCAAGTAGTGCCCTTGATCAGAGGGTAGAGAGGAATTTGGGATTCAGTCTTTACAGCTTGCGTTAGCCATGAAACACAACAATGACAGTTCAGAGGCAATTCAGAACAACTGAGACGCAATTAATGAAGTGTTGTTTAAGTTGATATAAAGTTATTAGATGGGCTGAAAGTGCTTCCATGACTGGTTTGGGAGGTGGGTTTTGGCACTGGCATGTGGTCAGTAACGTCCTTCTTACCATCCCGAATGAGCAAATCTGGTTCATTAGGTGCTGTATTTTCATTATTGCTTGCAGTTAAAGTTTCACGGCTCACAGTAGCCCAATAAGTGCTAGCATGTCAGCTTTACCTGTTAGCTCCTAAAAATATTCATTCAAGTTTCGTTTCTTGTTAATTGTTTTTCAGTAGCTGACTAGATAATTTTTTTCTGTTAAAGTTTTACATTTGTGCCGCTTGAAAAGCTCTCATCCTGTAAAAACTGTAAACAGTTCACTTTAGGTAGCTAACCAGTGTTAGCTTCTAAACTAAAGCTAGCTAGCACTGCTTTTGGAGTACATTAAATGAAAAGGTATGAAATGCAATATAACTGGGTATTTAAAGGATATTAGAGACTTAAAGGATATTAACTTCCATGAGTTGGCTGGTGTTATAAAACAGGGAGGTCAGTGTAGATAAGCATAATCAGCTAAAGTGGCTATAGCTAGCTTAGTGGTTGCCTACTCTCCTTAGGGCTAAAAAAAAAGAGGGCTGTCAATATTAATGCGTTAATATTAATCGCATGTGATTAATCTAGAAATTTAAACACTACTATTTTTATTGTAAATTAATCATATGACCTTGTTTGGCTTGGCTTCTTATAATCGCAGGGTGGATACCCAGCTGTGTGCGTTAATAGCCTGTTTTGGTGCATAATTTCATTATGAAAAAGCTTCTAGATTTGGATAAAACGAAAGTTGTTTTCAAACTACCTTCAAGGGGAACTAGTTTTATCATTAAATGTTAGATGTGGGAGTGGTGGCTCAGGCTCTAGGTTGTTGCTTTTCGGATCAAAGGATCCGGGTTCAAGCCTCTTCGTCAGTGGGTTGCCACACCCCATACTACCCAGCCACTGCATGCGGTACCAGTCCTGTTGGAAGGATTTTAATGTAACATTTGTTAAACGTTATTGTTTAAGATCTTATGAAACTGCATAATCTGTTTCCTCTAACCAGTCTATCATGCATTTCTTTATTCTAACATTGCACATTTATAATACAAGTAAATCTAAACATTTTAAAATCGTGATTAACCAGATAAAAAATTTTAATCGACTGATATTAAATTAAGTGCGCCTCTGTCGTTGTGACCGAATATTACTGCATGACATGGTCAGCTAGCTTAATACTATAACATTTATGGTGTCCTCAAAAGCCCAATTGTAAGTTTATTGTACATCTGGGATAGACTAATTTATTAGCATGAGCAGATGCTAAAATGAACTCGCTTATTAAGCCCTGTCCCAAGTTCTTAATTTAATCCGAACTAAAATCGCTTTAGCTATAAAGAAGAAGGAGAATCCTGTCCAGCTTCTGCCTCAGTGAGTCTAATTGTTTCTAGCTAATTGGCTTGCCTCGCTAAGCTAATAGAGGTGTAGAGCATTGCTCCTGGTGGGAACCTCTGCGCTCAGTTATTCATCGGCTCTATTCTGTTTCTCCTCAGGAACTAAATCATTCATAACTGCGTTTAATTAAGCAGGCAGTTTTTAAGACACGGTGCACACACGGAGGTTTGAGGTCTCTTCCTGTCTTTTCATTTTCATGGAGCTCAGCTTAAGTCAGACAAAGCACTTGTTTTCTGGGTGGTACGAGTTGTACAGCGGGTGATTATTAAACCTTCCAAAACACAACATGATTGTTTTTATTGCGGAGCTGAAATGAACAGATGTTCGGTTGCGATGCCTCTCGCACATAGGTTCTATGTTGATAATCGCCATGAAAAGCAGAAAGTCCGTAATTATAGTTTTCTATTAAAAGCTTATAAAGATATTATTAAATAAGCTTAGCTGAAGAAACTGTTTATTTATTTACATATTTATAAAATAACACAGCCCTTATGATCCTTCATGGGATTAGTAATATAAATGTAAATTAAAGGACAAAATAATTACTCAGCATCGGCTGTGTTTAAAGGCGGCAATGTAAATCCCTATAGGTATGGCAACATTAACATTGCAAAAATTATTTAGAGATGTTGTAATCGCATGATTAAATGGCATGATGTGAAGTAAATTTGATATACTGCAACAATGATTACAAGTTTTTCTTTATTAATAAATAGCACAGTGCATTTTGGCGATATAGTGGCCTAGTGACAATGTCGCCTTGCACCCTCAGGGTCCGGGTTCGATTCCCGCCTTGGGGTCTGTCTGCATGCTCTTTGCATGCTTGGTGAGTTTCCTCTGGATACTCCGGTTTCCTCCCACAGTCCAAAAACATTCAGATTAGACTAATTGGCATTTCAACAATTGCCTATAGTGTGTGAATGCCTTACCATGGTTGTACAAATGGAAATAAATACAGTGGTCACCTTTGGCCTCCATAGTCCCAAGTCAAGGTTCCTAGATGGATGGATGAGACAGTGCTTTTTAGCCATTTATAGTGCAGTAGTTAATGACCATAGATTTTGCTGGGCAGGATAATATTAATAACATTAATAACGACATGGCTTCAAATTAAGTCCAGAATCTATACTGTACATCACTGCTGTAGCCTATGATCTGGTGATTCTTTTCTCCTCAATGTACAGTAATAGGCAGTTAATAAAAATACATGATTTTTTTTTTGTATGCAAAGTGCATACAGAAAAGCGAAAATACAAATCAGATTGCCAGGGTTCAGGTAAAGTTTCCAGATCAACTACCATCTCAAAACACCCGAAATTATCTGCAGTCAGTTATTGCACTGCAAAAAAGGAAGCATATTTTTTTCTGCGCCTTTGTGTAGGAAACAAGGTCACCGTGGTGCTCATGCATTTCTGATGTAAGGACACGATCCGCTCCACTCCACTCCGTAATCCTCCTTTCCCTCGCCCAAATATATCTTACAAGAGAAATGGTTCTGTTCTTCATCGACACGCTGCCTGCACTTGTGCCTTTGTTTGTGAGCTGGAGTTAAAAAATAATAAAAAGGGAAACTTTTATAAACCTTGTCCTCTTTTTTATGTCTCTTGAAATTAATATATATTTATTAAACAAGAACACCATTTTAAATCTGCTTCTTGTTATTAGACCGGGATTAATTGACTAGTGATTAGTATTACAACCAGACCTGTTTGTCAGAGCTGCTCCTGGAGAAACCTAAACAGCACCTTGTGATCATTCAGAATTAAGAATTCAACACAGCTGTTCCATATGCGACGATTAGAGAATATATTTATGAAGGCATCGTGTGCTTGTACCTGTGAATGATTTTGAGACAGTTTTACGTAAACAGTATACCTGCCATATGTTATGATCAACACATGCACACACACACACACACACACGCATTTTTTTGATTATGCATGGATGATTAAAACTTCGCTCGCACAGCTGTGAGCGGCGCAGTTTGCTCGGTGTGTATAGTTCTGAAGACAAGCACATTTGAAAGTCAGACAGCTTTCCACTGACTTTATCTTTGCAGACATAGAAATCATCAAACCTCTACACTTGGAGTCTTTATCTGCTTCTAATTTATTTGTAATTAATTTCGACCAGGAGCGTGTAATGGCTTGTTGTCAGGGCTCATTTGAATGTCTGAGCACGTCCGTCTCTCTCTTGTTTCCGAACAGAGAGATGAGCAGCATGGTTCTAACACCACTGTAAAACTTAATGGCAGTCTAGATAACTTGTTCGCCTGCCGTCGACAATGTTTTGTGCCTTCTCTCCTTTTTTTGTCTCCTGTCATCCCTGGAGATCAGTCGTACAGCTCGTCTAGTACTCTTCCAGAATATCAACTCAACGCTTTCTCAGCCTCTGCCTCCCTGCTGTACACAATTCCAAATCTTCTGTTCTGTCCGGTGCTTACTAAGAACACACAACCTGAGGCTAGGCTGTAAGATTGACATTATATATATATATTATTTTTTTTAATTCTAAGTGTCTGGTAGTGTTTTCCGTTTGAAATTTAACGTATCAACATCAACATTTCTAAGGCTTTATTGTTTCCACTGTTTCCAGTTCGATCACATGGTGCTATCGCTGGTGAATTTTTATCTCACAGTTTCTGGGACAGTGTCCTACTATTCTGCATCTAACACACTTAGTGTTGCCCCCGTATTTTGCTCTTATAATGTTATGATCCATTGCAGTAGCTGAACATAATGAATAACTCGAAAGCTTCCGTTTGTGATTTGCGAAATGATTTTCAGTTCCGTAATAAACATAGCTTTTTTAAGGATACACGTAAATAACCCTCGGTATCTATACATTATGTGTTCAGGAAAACCTATATCTGTAGTGGATTTCCATTAAGCTGGAGCTTATTTCTAATTATTTTTTCGTATAATGCATTCCAAACTCAACCAAACACTGCCCTGACTAAAACAGTAACATTTGTAATAATTATATTTACAACTCTACCCTTTTCACTGTTTTAATAACCCCATAACTCCTTCAGGGTGTCGACTTTTCTAGGCCTCTTTCTTTCCTCATGCCAAGAGAGAGTAGGGTGTAGGACTGCTGATCAGGAGGTCCTAGTCCGAGCCCAGACGCCAGACGGCTATCACTGTTGTGAACCTTGAGCAAGGTCCTTCACCCCCAAGCGTTCAGATACAATTGGACGTCTAGTTTGCAACCCGACCCTGTGAGTAACTGCTGCCATAGAAATGACAGCTATATTTCAATTCAATTCAATTCATTTCTATAGCGCTTTTAACAATGGTCATTGTCTTAAAGCAGCTTCACAAAATGAAAAGAAATTCTTGAGAAGTGTGTATGAGTGACAAAAAAAATGTGTCTAGATGATAATGAGATCGTCCCCTGATGAGCAAGCCAAGGGTGTCGGCGACGGTGGCAAGGAAAAACTTCCTGAGATGGCAATAGGAAGAAACTTTGAGAGGAACCGGACTCAACAGGGAACCCATCCTCATTTGGGTGATAACGGATAACAGGGACATCATGTGTGTTAGGCTGCTGGAAGTTCAGTATAACAGAAGTTATCATGGAGTCCAGTTCAGCACAGGGATGAGTCAGCAGGTGCAGAGGACAGAGGGGGGTCTGGATCACTGGGAGCTCAGGAGCAGCATGTGTAGCTCCAAACCATCATGAAGCAGACTCAAGCTGGAGGTGGTCCTTCTCTGGATGCCTCAAGATCCTCGCAGGGTTGGCCTCTGTCTACTGGAGCTGGCGCAATCTCCAGATGTCTCGGGATGGGTAGATGCGTGTGCCAGATTAACGAGATGTGTCTTGAGTCTACTTTTAAACTGGTAGACGATATATCTCCAGGCTGATGAGGAGTATCCTTCGTCCGATGCCATATTGCACGTAGATGGACCATTTCACCGCCTGGCAAAAAAAAGTGGCATATGCTAATATTTTGTCTGACGTTGTCTAGCTTTGGTTACGAGGCACAATATGGTGGCCAGTTCATGTGTGAAAATTATTCCTCATGCTCCCAGAAAAAGTCAAAAAGTCTTGCGTCCTGAATGATAGCTCTCCCTTCAGTAAAGAAAAAAGTCCACAGATGTGATAACCTGGTCATTCAGTACATTCAGGTCGTCAGCTGACGTCATTTTATTGCCACATAACGTTGCTGAGACCAGACCTGACCAACTGAAGCAACCCCAGATCATAACACAGCCTCCTCCATGCATGATGGATGCATCGCTTCACGCGCTTCCCTTCTTACCCCGACACTCTGGAACAGGGTCAGTGTCCACTGTGTGCCAAAGTTCTTTATGCTCCCCAGTAAAGTTTTTTTTGGACGCACAACTGTTTGTGGGTTCTCATCACATTGTTAATGTGCATAGAAATGCTCATACTTTAACTGTTCAATGATTTCTACTTGCATGTTTTTTAAAATGCAGCTTCACCAAGCATTTAAATAATCATGGTCACTCATGATTTTGTTTTGTTTTTTCCTGGCCACATTACTCCGTAGAAATCGACGTCTCAGCACTACCCTTCCGGGTATTATTAATGTGTTTTCTTTGCCTAATGCAAGCCAGTAATTTGACCATACTGAGACTGCGACTTGTTTTGAACAGGCAGCGTGTGGTGTTTTTCCATGATGCAAATATGGAACGGATGTTCCAGGACGTTGTTAGTTTTCATAGCGGAGTTTGAGTGTACAGTACAGTGATTAATAATATTGTCATATGGTTGATCTGGCTTGTTTCCTTGTTTAGGATGATTTTGTAGGGTTTTCCTGTCCTGAAAATAGCTCCAGTCAAAATACACCTTGTGAATGATCACCTCCTTCATTTCCTTTTTGCCAACATGCGAAAGAGAAACATATTACAGCTCAGAAAAAGTCTTTAGATTTTCATGTCAAAATGTTGCCATGTAAAGAGATTTTCCCATTCTGTCACTCACAAGTACTTCTGTCTCAGAATACTAAGAACAATTCTTAGATAATTGTCATGCATGAATTTGGCTTTGACTTGTGTGTGTGTGTGTGTGTGTGTTTTTTATTATCCATAATTATCAGAAAGAATGTACATTATTATAATGTAATTATATTCTACATTATACTTGAACAGATGAGTCGTTCAATCGTTAGATATTAAAGCTGGATAATGAAAAGACAAGCTCAGTTGATTACCGATAGTGATTCTGATGTATGATAATGATGCTGGTGAAGAATCCATATGCAGTAGCATTTAATTACCTTGACAAATTGATTGACCCTAATCAATGAATAACAGGTCACTAAGTAAAGTTTTGTGCCTTTGCTATCTTCAAGCACATGATTCAAAAAAGCTCTCACTAGAACCAACATTCATACAGACAGTATTTTAATTTGAAATAATACAAAACCATTAGAACTACTGGCATCTGTGAATCAATTTTATCGTTTTCATTTGTACTGTATGTTGTATGAGTGAATAAAAAAACAACAACAACAACTTTTTAAAAAATATTCTTAGGTATGTTAACATTTTTGCCATATAATAAATGCTACATAACTCTTTATTATTATTATTATTATTATTATTATTATTATTATTATTGTCATTATTATTATAAAATAGTAATGTAATAATGTATTATAATGTATTTATAATAATGTTATAATAATAATATTAATAATTCTATTATTAAATCCATATTATTATTATTAGTAGTAATAGTAATAGTAGTAGTAATATTATTAGTAGTATAATATACAATCCCTGACTTGACGGGAGCACGTTCATAAGTCGGATTCGTCTGTAAGTGTGACGAATTGAGTCTTATACACCTTTGATATACAAATATACAACATAAAGCATAAAAAATCAAACACACAGATTTGGTGTTTTGGTTCTGCATGTGCCTTTAAATCGTGAAAGGGATTCCCAGTGAACAAAAACGGTGCCGGCTGACCTCATTTAAAGTCAGCCCAAGAAGACAATGCTACATGGTCTTTACTGCGTGCTTGAACAGATGCAATTCGGTCTCATAGCTGTATTGGACTGTGAACTCGAACCGAAATTAGGATTATTCACCATCAGGAGAGCTTTACAGGACAGCCATTTTCTATCATCGTGCTCCCCGGACTGATTCATTGAAACCAATGAGGCCGTCTCATTTCTCCCGCAACCCCCACACGCACACACCACATTGTATATAAGTGTAAATATTATATCTGATATCTGGTGCACTGCAGTGTCTATTTCTATGTACAATACACATGAGCTACTTCTACGATTTATTCGCATCTACAAATGTTTGTAGATCCGCGGTTTGTTTGTATCTGTGGAAATTCTTAACTCGAATGTTTGTAAGTCAGGGACTTACTGTAGTAGTTGTATAACTTGGCAAACACTGACCACTGGGGACACAATTTGCAAAGGGTGTTCGGAACCCACAAATTAACGCTTGAGGGTTGCTTTATCTATCTATCTATCTATCTATCTATCTATCTATCTATCTATCTATCTATCTATCTATCTAATGAGACACAACTGAATGCATAATTTGCAAAGTGTGCTTAACCTTCAAACATTGCTGCATACAGATTTCAGCTGCTCACGGCAAGGGTCGCCACAGTGGCACTGCATCCAATGGCTGGGTTTTGACATTGGCTGGGAATCGAACCCGGGCCTTTCGCATGGCAGGCGAGACGCCGACCACTGAGCCACCTACCTAAACAGTTATAATCAAAAAATTATTATCGATTCTGATCCATCCTTTCAATTAATTGAATTATTCATCCAAAGATCAATTAAATTGCATAATAGATTAACTTATAATTGTTACACAAGATGAATGGACGGATTTTCTGAAAGGGTGCCAATTATTACGGAGCCGAATGTACTTACCGAGGTGCATTAACTGAGCAGGACAAGCATTTACCAGGGAGACGTTTCTATTCTTGACTTAGCATAGACCTGTCTGTTTCTATAAAGACCCTGGGAGAAAAATGAGTGACAGTAAGGAACACCTAAGGTACAGTCCAAGGCCGAAAAGGGATGGGATGAAAAGTGAATCTGAGAAGGAGAAGAAGAACGGAAGCAAGGCAAAGGAGGGCAGCGTATCTCCTCACAGATTAAAAGTGACAGCTAATTTACCTGTCCTCTGCAGAGCTCAGCCATCAGTCCTCTCCCCCTGCTCGGAGCGGAATCCTATTTAACACTACATATACCTTAGCTAAAGTAAAGCGAAGCCTCCGTTTCCAATTCACTGTATGAGGAGTGTCCATGTATTCTTGGGGAAAGCGGTGATTTTGAAAGGCAAAGCCGAAAGGTCTAAAAGATGCACTTTAAAACGCTGACCTTGTTTAGGATAAATCGTCCGACATTGGTGTGATGTTTCAAATTGACCCTTTTTCACTTTTAAGGCTGTAAAGTGCTGACCTGCTGACGCATACATCTACATGATTAGGCCCGAGCATCGGAGCTGACTGATGCTCATGTGGGTTCCTACTGAGTTCCTGTTTTGTCCTTCCACATGCCGAAGCAGATTGGCTCTAACACCTGTAACTCGAGCTGAGGTGTGAATACATGTGTATGTGCATGGTGTCTTGTGATGGACCAGCGTCCCATCTGGCCTGTGTTCCCGCCTCCCACGCAGTGTTCCCGGGATAGACTCCAGATGCACCATTACTCTCACCAGGATAAAGTGATTACTGAAAGAGAGCGAGTGAGAGACTATTCGTGCCTGGCCTATTGTGTTTAATGCTGCACTCAAATCGCTCGAAAGTGGCTGCTAGTCAAGTACCCCTAGCCGCAAAATGCAAAGTCCATGTGACGGAGTCTGACACGATTTAGCTCCTGCTATACCTGGGCAGAGCTGTACAGAGTTGAGCTCGGTGGAGTGTGTTTTAGGCTGAATAAGCGTGTTTAATGTTTTGTTTCATTTCAGGGGGTTATGCTTAGGCAGTAAAGTAGTGACCTTGCCACCATGATGTCATTCACTATAGACTCACTGTTAAACGACATTAGGCTACTATGTATTTCTGTTGATTTTATGCTTCAGAGCATAAAAAGTAACAGAACGATTATATAATGGTCGCATGATTACCTACCGGCTTGCCTGAAGCTGTTTCACACATATAAGTGTAACCTAGCAAACAATAGCTTCTGTTCTCCTGGTAACTTTCATATGCAGTATGTTTTGGTGGACCTTGTTACTCGTGGAGTCGGAGGCGTTTATTACCGTTAGTGTTAGCGCATCCGGTGCTTCTGTTGCAAATGTGACGATGCCATGATACAGGGTTGAAGCCCCAATAGAGTAAAATGGAAAGCTAGTGCACTATGTAGGGGTACAAACGTTACTTCCCCCTCTATCAAGGGTTAGAGGAAGATTTGGGATTCAGCCTTGTGTAGTTTGTATTGTAGCCCAAGTTAGCCGTAAAATACAACTTGGGCGGTTTAGAAGGAGTTCAGAACTTAGACTTAACTTAACTTGGACATAGAAGCAAGACACGTCTACGTGTTGTCTAAGATGGCATAACGCTATCAGATGTGTTTTCTTGCTGAAAGTTTTTTTTTCCGTAACCGGTTTTGAATGAGAGTTTTGGCACGGTCACCTGGTAAGTCTAATCCCTTTTGCCAGCCTGAAGTGGGTGGGACCATGGCGGACAGGTCCAAAAGATCAATAGGAGGAGTTGTATTACTGTATATTTAGCTCCACTCCGACATGGATGTTTGGTTCTCCTTTTCTCTTTTATTCACTCTCTCTCACTCTCTATTCTCTGTACCGCTTATTCTGTTCAGGGTCAGGGGTTGCCTGGTAGCCTCTCCCAGGGGACTCAGGGCACAAGGTGGCGTATATCCCGTGGACAGGCTGTGCCAATGCATCGAAGTGCACAAGTGCACACTTGCTCACACATTATGGGGAATTTGGAAATACCATTTAGCCTAATCTGCAAGTCTTTGGCCTTTGGGAGGAAACCAGAGTACCCAGAGGAAACCCACCAAGCACAGGGAGAACACTCTCCGTGCAAAGAGACCAGAGACAGGAATCGAACCCTCAACTCAGATGTGAGGCCACAGCGCTAATCACTATGCCACCATGCCGCCCGCTGCAGCTTTTATTCAAAAATAAATAAATGAGCTGGAAGGGGTCCTCAAACGTATCGTACGATTAACAGGATTGTGTGTGTGTGTGTGTGTCCTAGTAGGATAACATTGGGATAAAAAAAGTGTAAAGACTTGAGGCTCTTCCCTCCCCATCAGCAGGCCGTCCTCATCCTTTCCACCTTCAGCATAGGAATGAACTCTGCAATTTACCTTCTACACATGCAAAACAACTCCCACACACTCGTTGAGACCACACTCACACACTCACACACTCACAAAAACACCCAGGAGATCTCTGTTTGGGCACACTCCACTAGAGAGGCTGTGTGGGGCTGAAATACAGCAATGCGTTTATAGAAGACGGGCACTCATCTCTCTCTCTCTCTCTCTCTCTCTCTCTCTCTCTCTCTCACATCATCTATCTATCTATCTTGTCCTCGATCTGTCCTAGTGGTCCTGTGGACTGGGACACTGCTTTTCTTTAAAAAACCTGTGTGCATGGTGCATGGGAATCCCAAAGCTTTTGCTCCGTAATGATGCATAGAGCAGATAAAAAGAAATCTAGGTCAGTCTTATAAGTTTTTTTTTTTTTTTTTCACTTTTCAGGTTATTTTAACTTTTTCTCTGCTTCACTTTGCTGTACAGTTATTCATTTCTATTAGAATTAAAATCCATATCTAATGCATATGTTTATGTAGTGTTGCACTGTGAGATAAACTCATAGTGCAATCCACAAAACCATGTAGGAAAAGAAAAGAAAAAGAAAAACAGTGATCTCAGTGACCTTGATCGTGGTGTGGGTATTAGTGCCAGATGGGCTGGTTTGAATATTTAAGAATCTGTTGATCTCTTGAGCTTTTCTCACACAACAGGCTGTAGAATTGGTGTGAATGCTGTGAAAAACAAAAGACTTTCCGTGTTTACGGAACCTGACTTGCCTTGTGTCAGATGGTGGTTGTGGTGTGATGATGTGGGGAATTGGTTTTCATGCCGCACAAAGCAAATATTTTACGTTTAAATGCTACGTGCAAGAGGCGCACATTATTCTCAGATTAGTGTGACAATGCATTACAATACAAAACATTAAGCTTACTATCCTGTAGGTGCCCTTTGTGCCACTTGGGCTCTCTATCTCTGGCCTCCACAGAAGGACTCTAGAGGTGCGCTGGGGTGTCTGGCACAATGTCCCGGACATTAGCGGTGGATTTCTTTGGGTGCTCTGGGTTGCAGGGTGGGGCCTCTGTTTATGTTTGGACATACCTTGGATAGTCAGTCGAATTGAGATCTGTGGAGTTAGCAGCCGGATCGGAATCCTTGGGCTATTTGCCTGCCACGCCGCATACATGGCGGGCTGTGATGCAGCGAGTGTTCCGATACCTTTCTATCATAGACAGCATTAACTTTTTTTGCCGATTTGTGCTCCATTGGCTTTTCTGTGGGATTAGCCTTTGGTCGCCGCAGTCCTGGGTGAGACTTGAGCGAGCCGTGGGAAGCTGTCACCAGTTTTCTGCTCAATAGTTAATAATAAATGTTATTCACTTCACCTGTCAGTGGTTGTGAAAAAGAAATCGCATCATATATACTGTATAGTTGTAACGTTACATAGTAGTGTCAACATCTTACACATTAGCATTTTAAAGCCGGTGGAAAGAACTGATTTGATTGGATCATATACAGTGAACAGTGCTGTGAAAAAGTATTTGCCCCCATCCTGATTTGATTTGTTTATTTATTTATTTATTTTTGCAAACACTCACTGCCAGTCACCCTGTCCAGGGTGTACCCCGCCTCATGCCTTAAGTCTCCTGGGATAGGCTCCAGGCCCTCCGTAACCCTGAACACAGGATTAAGCGGTATAGATGATGATGATGCCACCTAATGTGGCATATTAGGTTTAGGGGGCTATTATTTTTTCACATACTGTAGGAACAGGAAGGATTGGGCAGCTCTTTCTTATCTTTGTGCAACATTAAAATCCGAGTCATGTAAGTGTGACAAACATGGCAAAATAAAATAAACAGGAGGGGGGCAAATACTTTTTCACAGCACTGTACTGTAGCAGTAAAAACCTCTCTACCACTCTACTCTTACCAGGCTTACACCTGTCTCCTAAAAACCGAAATAGATCCAAGACCACACTTACTGTATACATGCCTTACTTTTGCATTCAGCCAAATAAAGCCCTAAATATCTGAACGCAGTCTCTTTTAGTCATTAAAAAAAGAACACAGTGTCGATTTAGCATCCGCACTCGTTCATTAATTCACTGCTCGTGTCATCAGCGTCTTGGAACATTAATAAGGACTGACATTTAAAGTCACAGCTAAGGGATTAATATAAAGCATGACGTATCTGAATACCAATTCATGACCCTCGTGATTGATTCCGAAGCTCTGGAGGTTCAAAGCTTTATTTGTAGTTTTATTTTCCCCAGCTATGAATCGCATACCATAGTCATGCCTGTCATCTCTTCCTGCTCTGTCCCCGAAGGCGCGCATTCTGATCTGGAGTGCTTTCATTTTCAGAAAGGCCACAGCATCTCGCAGCCGTAACCTCAGCGTGCGGCGCCACGCGTTCTCTCCACGGAGAGACGGAGCGAACGAAATGCAAACTAGCAGGCACTTGAGAAAACAAGACTGAATTAAAAGAAAGGACGCAAAAGCAGGACGGAATCGAATGCGGGAGCATGATTTATTCTGGAGCGGCTACTCTTTCATCCTCCGCTCCTGACAGCCTGGATGTTACGGCGCACTTGAAGAGGCAGTTATGTAACATATTTACAACCATTCACACGCGCAGCAGGCTGGAATCTGTTGCTTTATTCACTCTCGCTGTCTTTCTGTTTTAAAAGAGATCTATGTAAAGGAGTGAAGATGCACTAAAACGCTCGCATGGCTCCCCGTGGTTGCATGTTGACTGTACTGTCACGTCTAGGGCTCCTGTACTGCAGGTGGCGCTGTTAAAGTTTAATCGCAAAGTTTTTATGACTGCAAAACGAAGACTGCTACAAGGCATGGCAGCATGAACTACCGTATAGTGACGTTACTGGAAACAAAAACAGTTGATTGAACATTTGTGTGTCTTTGTTATTCCATGATTATACGATTAAGAGTATGTAGGTATCCTTATACTCATAGTTCCTGTATGTTATCATGGGAACGACCTTAGCTGGGATTCTTTAAAACGTTTGCGGCTAAGGGTCTCATCACCGTACTGTGGTCCCAGGTTGACTTGTATGTTAAGGACATACTGTACAGCCAGGTAATATTGGAACAACGAGGGGATTTTGTGATTACTGTATATTTGAAATGAAACAATCCATATGTATGCATGGTAGTGTAGTGATTAGCACTGTGACTTTGCCCCTCCATGGTCGAGGATTGGATTGCCATGTTGGGTCTGTATGTGTGGAGTTTGCATGTTCTCCTCCAACAATTGGCGTCCCCGAATCACCTGTAGAGTGTGTGTATGTGTACGTCCCGCCATGGATTGGTACCCTGTCCAAGGTGTTCCCCCCTGCCCTGGTTAGGCCTCCTATACAGGATAAGTGAATGAATGAATAAATGAACGATCAAGACTTTAAGAAAGTGTGACATTGACTATTCAGGAACTCCAGTCATTTTCATAAGGTTCACACATATTTTTTTGGTGGCTCATAAATAATGGAGCAACTGGCTGACGAGCAGTTGCATGGCCAGGTGAGGCCTGTCAGACCCTGTGAATTAAAGCTGAAAGCCTTTAACATCTTGAGTGCTTCATTTCAAAGTCAATGCGATGGTGTACAGAGGCCAAATGCCAAACAGCGCATTGTTCCAATATTTATGAACCCGGTCGTATGTTTTGAATAGTGATAGACCTGACTTGTTTTTTTTTACTTCTACAGGGGGTGTCGTGGACTTAAGGTTGATACAGATTGTATTCACGCTTATGTTCAGGGGCGAGAGGATCCGGGAACGCCGAATAGACGGTTCTTGTGTCCTTTTAAAGTTGCTTGTCATGTCATTGAACGGTTTTATAGACCGTATTCCAGCTGCTCTCAGGCTTCAGTTGATTCCGATAGAAAGATGCATTCCATGCAGAAGATGCAGCTCAGTGAAGCTCATGTTCAATTATGGTTTTGCTGAAACAAGTAAAATAAAAAACCCATAAAATGACTTTTCTGGCAGGGGTTTGCGTTGAGCATGTTCAAGAGCATCACTGTGTCAGTCCCATCGTCACTCGCTTTGCATTTGGCTCCAGATTTAAACGACACAGCAGAAATGAGATGACCACTTTATCCGGTAATGAACATCATAAAAATCTGGAGGGGTTAATAAAAAAAGGAAGAAAAAAAAATTGATCTAGTTCCACTTTGGCATGAATGAATATGAATGTTATAGCATGAGCATGTGGCGGTTGTATATGTTTATGGGATTCGGAACGCTTCAGTATGCAAAGAACCCTAACATGGTTTAGTTTTATATGTCATAGATATTCTTTTTAATACGTTTATTACTTTATGAGTTATGTGTTATGTGTTTATGTGAATAGCATTCAACAAATAGTGTCCTGATTTACTCAATCTGGTTCGATAGAGAGCGCACAGAATCAAAGGAAAGCAAATGGAAAAAATATTTCACCTACATTCCTTGACCAATCGTTAAACTTGTTAACCATCAATTATCGATTCATTATGAATGACTGTATATACCATACTGTAGATGTTTATTTATACACAATTTTATATAAGACTATATATTTTCCAATATATTTTCCAAATAAGTATTTTGATACACAGTATGCAGGTGAGTCAAAAATTATCCGCACTCTGGTTATATTAGAACCTACGCTTTTTTTTTGTGGTCTGAGGGTGTACCCGGTGCTGCACGGAACTCACGGAAGAGCATAAACAGACGCTTTTGGATATCTGCAAACAAGATTTTGGCCGATACTCTGTGAATCATTACTGGCGACGAGACACGGATTCAATACTACGAGCCTGAGAATAAACGACGGAGTATGGAACGGAAACATCCTCAATCGCCGACTGAGAAAAAGTTCAAAAGTCAACCATCAGCTGGAAAATGCTTTCCAGTTTTCCGGGATTTCCAAGGGCCAGAAGTATTGGAACCTCATCAGGAAAAAGGTTCAACAATCAACAGCGCACGTTACAGTGAGACGCTTATACACAGAGGACTGCCATTCAGGGACTGCCGTCCGCACGGTTCGTCCCACGCTGTCGACACTCTGCGAAAACTTTTTTGTTGTTTTGTGGTGTTAAAACATCCTACCTATAGTGCTGATCTCGCGCCATCTGACTTTCACCTCTTTGGATCCCTGAAAGAGGACAAAGATTCACTTCTGATTCACTTTTTTTAATAATGAAATATGAAAGCTTGTTGTCAGATGGACGAAGCGTACTGAAAAGCAAGGAGATCATGTAAAAAAAAAAAAATAATAAAATAAAATATATATATATATATATATATTTTTTTTTTTTTTTCTAAAAGTCAATTAAAATAAATTTTACAGCCAGAGTGCGGATCATTTTTTGACCCTCGTATTTTTAGTTCCAAATCCAAAATCTACAATCCCTTAAAAAACACAGGTCGGTTTATATACGTACAGGTGTCAGGTTAATATTAATATAGAGATGGAAGTTTAAACGATGACTGTGGACATAACGACACAGAGGTCAACAGCTGTGCTGCGCTCCGCTTGGCACGGTTTCCTGATACTCAGAAAGGCTGTGGCATTCAAACAATGCTCGGCGGGTATTAAGATGCCCAATGTGTGCCAAGAAAACATGCCCAGACATTACCATCACAGCACCTCCTCCAGCCTGAACTGCTCACACAAAGAACACTGGACTGTGCTGTTGACTCCAGATTCTGACCCTATCATCTGCATGTTAGAAAAAAAGAGAGAGCGAGAGAGAGACTGAACGGTTTTCTAGTTTTGGTGCTTGGTCAAGGCAGAACGTATCACAGTCTTCTTCTGTTGTTGTCCATGTGCCTCAAAAGTCGAGGTCTGAAGGTTATTTGAGTTACTGCAGCTTGAATCAATGTTCCCTGAGCTCCTGAAGACACTTCCGAATGCTGAACTCTTTCACGCTCTGTGTTTTTTCGCTGCTTTGTACCATCCTGTGTGTACACGCTACTGTAGACTGTTTTGCGCTAAAAGTCCCAGGAGATTCTGTAATGCTCAAACTCGGCCCATTTGGCACCATTATTGATGGTAAAGTTGGTATAAGCTTCTAGAAGCATGTGACCTGTAAAAATTGTTACTTAAATAAATGCATTTTGTGCTAAATGAAGGATTTTCAATTCAAATTACAACCAACAGTGGTTTTGTTCAAATGCGTCTAATTAGACTCACATAAAAAACTATACTGTAGTTTATTCAGTGGGGACACGGTGGTTACCATTGTCGCCTTTAACCTCCAGGGTCTGGGTTCGATTCCCGTCCCTGTGTACATGGAGTTTGCATGTTCCCCCCGTGCTTGGTGGGTTTCCTAATTGCCCGTAGTGTATGTGTGTGTACCCTGCGATGGATTGGCATTGTACCCCCGTCTTGTGCCCTAAGTCTCCTGTGATATGCTCCAGACCCCCCCCCCCCCCCCGTGACCCTGAATACAGGATAAAACGGTATAGACAGTGAGTGAGTGAGTTTATTCAGTTAAAATAGTTTTTTGTAATCTGCCCAATAATTATTGTTAACATATGTACATAAAAATTCCAGGGCTGTCTTCAGGGCTTTGCATGAGGTGAAAGCTTCAAAAGCAAAAAGTCTGTAGTGTCCGTAACCATGTCAAATTCACAACTTTGCATTTTGGAATAATACACTTGTTTATGTCTTTTCATACGAAATCTAAATCAGCCAAGTTTCATCTGAATGACAGTTAAGACCGTTGACAGATTTGAATTCAAAAAGGTTCCGAACACTACAGACATAAAAGGGTATGAAACTGTATCTGGCAAATGTGTCTCTTTTTAACTGATGAAATGTAAATAAAGTGTATGCGTATTTACAAAAAGCAAAGGATTGGGAGCTAAGAAGCTTTTAAGTATTTCGAAAAAATGGTGTTATATGATCCTATCTAAAAATTCACTTTTTCACCTATAGTAGGTGAGACCACTTTTAGGACCAATACTATAAGTACATATTGTATACAGTTGATATTGCTGGATGTTGAACACGTGTGAGACAAATAATGAAGATCCAGAAAAAAACTTTTATAAAAAGAATTTTATAAGAGGACACTTGAAGAAAACATGATTTTTCTTCCCTGCATCTGTGCTAGAGGAGGGGGGTCTCCGGAGGGGGTAAGGCATGATCAAGTTAGATTAAAATAGTTTCATTTTTATGTTTTTTTTTTTGTTGTTGTTGAGTAAAAATTGTCATGCACCCAAGAAAAGAGCATTGTTGGCATTAACCTGCAAAATCTGCTTGTCCTTGTATTCCAATACAACTCTGCTAAATATAGAATTTAAAAAGACACTATATACGGTATATATCATTTATACAGATGATTTTCACTCATATGGTTTAACCTCAAATCTTAAACCTCCACAACCAAACGGTGCCTTTCTTTTTCCATTACTTCCACAGTTGTTAGTGGATAATTCGTAAATCGTAAATCCTGAATGAAACGCTGTAAGCTGAATAACTGAGTCAAAAAAAAGAAAAAAAGCCAAGCCTTTAAGAGGGCAGTATTGTCAGCCAGCTGGCCTTGGATATATTTCCTACATGAGTAAGTCATTTCTCACTTGCGTCTCGGTTGTGTTAGTACTGGCAGCTTTCTTTGCGCAGTGTTCACCTCGGCAAAACTGTTCGAAAGTACACAGTCTTACGTATACAGTACAGGAAGCTGACAGGCACATAACAGCCATGTAGACAGAATGAGCTGCCTGTGTGCCTCGGTCTGAACGTACTGTACTGTCTCTTCCTGCGGCTGAAACTGACGGAAAGATGACTCGCCTGATTGACACTGTGAACTCCATCCACTATAGCAGGAGCTAATGGCTCCTGGACTTCCTCTATGATGAGTAAGGAGCCCTTTAAGGTCCTATACTGATGTAAAACTCTCGTCTTGCTCTCATAATATGTGCGTTTTACAGTCCGTACAGTAACTGGGTGTATTGTCTTGTGTATGTTGCATTTTTAGTCCTAGTGGTTAAGTTCAAAAGAGGTGTTCGTCACATATTGCACAGGGAAACTCTTTATTCTTTACATTCTTTATTCTTTACATATCCCAGCTTTTTTCAGTAGGCTGGGGTCAGTGCGTATGGTCAGGCATTATACGGCACCCCTGGAGCAGACCGGGTTAAGCACCCAAGAGCAGCAACCTGGAGGAGCTGGGGCTCGAACCGCTAACCTTCCAATCAGAGCCTTAACACACTGTTTAGGTGTTTTTTACATACAGTAAGGTGCAAAAGTCTTAAGCACATAGCAATAACTTCTGTACAGCAAGGATGTCTTTCTGCATTTATATAATCCATAAAAAACAGGTAAACAGTAATCAATACTCTGCTCGCACCTGCTTCTTTTTTCATTCATGCAAAATCCAGAAGCTTTCTATTTTTCGTTCTTCCTTTTTTGTCTGAAAAGTGGTCTTTTACATAATATCTTGCTTTATTTTTTGGCCTACAGATGCTTCCCCCGTAAGATTTATTTATTTATTTATTTATTTATTATTTTTTTGGTGGACTAGTTCTGGTTGGAAATCTGAAACATCTAATAATACTTAGCACTATTGCCTTGCACCTCCAGGTTCTGGGTTCGACTCCCGGCTCGGGTTTGTGTGCAAGGAGTTTGCGTGCTCTCCCCAAGCTTGGTTGGTTTCCCCAAGCTTGGTACTCTGCATTCACAAAATTAACCATATTATCTGAGTGTTTGTATGTGTGTGTGTGCCCCCCCGCGACCTTGTATACAAGATGAAGCGGTGTTGATGATGAGTGAGTGATTGAGATTAATGTTTAAAAGTAAAAAATAACTGCAAGACTTTTTTGCACAGGACTATACATCCATGTTTACATGATTCTGATAAGACTGTCAGCTTTGCCAGATATCATTTACTGCCAATAAAAATTGTCACGTTGCTGGTTTATGTAGTTCAGCTAGACACAAATCCTGAGCAAGTACATGCTTGAGCAACTTGGCTCAGAAGCTACTGGTAATAGCAGTTGGCATAATTCACCGGCTTTATTACTGGTAACAGAGCTCAGGACAAACGAGGTGGGCATCGAACCCGGATCCTGGAGGTGCAAGGCAACAGTGCTAAGCCACTGTGCTGCCCTAGCGAGTACAATTATTAAAAAATATGTATAATATTCAAATAGAGAAATACAAATATCAAATAAAAGAAAATTATACACTTGTAGAAAACAACGATTAGAAAATACTACCAAATTAAGTGTTAAATTAATCTCTGCTTTTTGATGCCTGCATTTACTGTGGATGCAGCATGACAGCACAAGAACGCGCGTTAGCGCTACGTTGACCAGCATTTGCTAGCGTATGACAGTCGCATGGTGTGATGAACTGCCTTATGCTCACACTTGTACCCTCATGCCGGGCAGGTACAGTAGACGCAGCAGCGCAGAGAGAGTCTTTCACAGATTTAAAGCTTAGCGTATATTTTTTTCTGTAAAGGACGCGACAGCCTGAATAAAACCAATCACAAAATAAAAAACATTAAGCGCATTGCAGTCCATTCTAGCACCATCTGGAGCCCTGGGTAATCTTATGGGAAGCAGTCACAGGATGGATAGAATGTGGTTGAATTTCTTTCCTGTGAAGTGGAGGAGTTTTTAAGAAGCTTAACTTTTCAGAGTTAGTGTTATGTGACATCAAGAGCTTTATTATCACCCGATTCAATCAGAATGAGGTTGCAGCTACAGTAAGAGTGAGTAAGCAAAAACTATTTTGGAGTAATCCATATGTGGGCCACATGTCACATGAACGGCGTGGCACTGCTGGAACTGGTTAAAGATTTGCCGGATTGACTTTCAGCACCTTCTGATGAATCAGATCTACTGTAATTTATCAGTGCTGTAGTATAAATAATAAAAAACAAACCCTGGTTTGTTGCTCAGCTCTGCTGTTCTCAGCCAAAATTCATAAAGAAAAAAGAAACATGCAAGCAATATTAAGTAGCCTCTTACCGCTTCCAGAGGATTTAAGAGGGTAAGTTGCAGCCAGGTGCTGCTAATCATCAGCCCTTGATTAATTTATCATCAGCAGATGAGCACCCCTCTATAAAAGCAGACGTTTTGGCAGTTCGGTGGTCTTGTGTTTACTCAATGCCAAGACATAAGCAATGGTCTTAGAGAAGCAATTGCTGGTGCACATCCATTTGGAAAGTGTACCAAAACCATTTCCAGGCAATTTGGAGTTCAGCGTCCAGGCCTATAGTGAGAAAGATTATTCATTTTAAGTGGAGAGCATTCAAGACAGGTGCTGGTCTTCCCAGGAGTGTACGTCCCAGCACATTCACCCTACAGACCTACAGGCCTTACTGAGCATGTTAAACGTTGGTGTCCATGACAGCACAATTAGAAGAAGACTGAACAAGGACAGTTAGTTTGGAAGCGTTGCCACTAGAAAGCCTCTTTCGTCCAAAAAGAACATTTGAACAAAGTGGAGTTGTTGGAGCTTAATGCCCACTGTCAAGCACGGTGATGGAGGGGTGATGATTTGGATTTGTTTTTGCAGCTACAGGACATGAGCACCTTGCAATCATCGAGTCGACCATAAACTGTGTTCTTCTCTCTATGACAGCAAGCTGGCCAGGCCCTGATGAAGCATCGTCGGCCCAAACCATACTTTACAGTTGGGATGATATTTTCATGATGATATGGAGTGCCCTTTTTTAATGCCAGATTTAGTGCTGCGTGTTCTTTCCAAATTTTTTTTCATCAGTTTTCTAAATTTCTAAGCTTTTTAGAAATTTGCTTGTTCAATGTTTTACGTACTGCAGACTCCTGAACACAGATGTTAGCCACTTCTGATGATGCCTTCAAATCGTTGGCTGTCACTCAGGGTTGTTTCTTTACCTCACCGATGAGTCTTTGTTATGCTCTTTGGGTCATCTTGACTGGGCTCCCACTTTCTGGTAAAGTAGCCCAAGTCCGAAAGTGTCTCTATTTGCTGTAACTGTAGTCTTCGAAATCACTTTGTAACCCTTTCTCTTGTTCTCACTTTTCCATCCCTTTATGTCAATCAACAATTCTTGGGACTGCGGTTCATAGATCCTCTGAAAGCTCTTGTTGGCGGGACATGGCTCACATAATCTTGTGTGTAGCAAACTTAAAAAGTTTGAGTGGTTTTTAATCAGTCAAGGTAGTTCAAAGTAACACCTGCAAACGAATTATTTATTTATTTATTCCATCCCCTCCGATTTTCTCCCTAATTTAGTCGTGTCTAATTCCTCCCCGTCACTAGGGGGCTCCCACATTAAGGCTACTACTACCGCTCGGCCGGGAGGGCCGAAGGCAGTCGCGTGTTTCCTCCGAACCGCGTGATGCCGACCGCATCTTTTCGAACTGCTCGCTCACGCACTGTTGGCGGCGGCGTAACCCACTCGGAGGACAGCGCTATCCGCTCCTTCCGCTTGCGTGAGCTCACAGACGCCCCTGATTGGCTGTAGAGTCGTGATTAATGTGGGAGCACTAAGTACCTCTCATCCCTCCCTTCTGAGAGAGCTCGGCCAATCAGCTCTCTCTAGACCTCCAGCTGCGAGAGGTTACAGCATCACCCGGGAATCGAACTCGCGATCTCTGGATGATAGGGCGAGCGCTTTACCACTGCGTCACTCGGAGGCCCCAAACTAATTTTCTTAACAAGACTCCGGGTATGCTAACACCTGACTCCATTTAGATTTTTTTGAGGTCATTAACTCAAGGATTCACACTAGCCCTATGAGGTTTTTATGGTTGTTCTCAATAAAGACATGAAAGTTCAGATTTTTTGGAGGGGTTATAAGATCAGATCACATATTAGGACAAATGAATGCAGAAAACCATGAAATTCCAAAAGGTTCACATCCTTTTTCTTTCTACTGCATACGGCATCATTTGCTCACCAGCCTTTTTTCAAGTTAATAGGACAAAAAAAAAAAAAAAGAAGCATTTGTGTGAGGGGAAAAAAAACAAAACAGAAAGTGAAATTCCATTCTGTCTTGAAGACTCTCCCATGTGGGGAAACCTACAGGCTGTAACAAAGTGCTGACCCAACACACACCCAAAACACCTTGTGCTCAACGATAAGAGATTAGATCTAGTGCAATAATTTAAACCTGTAATTTACAGTATGGTACGGCCTGAGCCACGCTGTTTATAAAAGCAATAAACAGCCAGACGAAGGTTTTTACGATTCCAGCGTTAACAGGATATGATATTATATACAGAATTATGACAGCTCCATCTCTTTACAATGCATGCGCATGATTTTAGGTTTATTTTGCCAATACCACTCTCACTCTTGCCCTGGGTGCTACTACAAATTGATTCGAGTTGGGTTTGTTAGCGGCTTGATGCGGGGTCACAGGTCTGCTGTGTTCACGCATGAAGACATCTGCTTTGCCATCTTTTTCCAGACAAGACGAGTCCATGGGCTTATGGATTATTCATCGAAGGCCTGTCAAAATATTGAAATATTTCTCTTCAGATCTCTCCACTCATCTCACACTATCTTTTTCTTTGTCGCTTCCTCCGTCATTCTGTGCATGACTGGTGTCTTAGCCCTGAGGGGGGTAGCTAAATTTGACAGGTCGTTCTCGGTAGGTGTCCACCAAGGCTCGGTTTAAAAAGAAAAAACATGAAAGTATGAATTCTGCTTCTGTCATGTCACCGTGTTAATTTTTAAACATGAGCCGAAGAGTCCAGCACAATCAGGACAGATATTCTGTATTCTTCGGGCTATCAGATGGTATTTACCGAAGCAAGGTGGCCTTTATTTATGGCATGTGGTATTTATATATGGAAATGACCCGCTCTCCGGTGCAGTAATGACTCACGTACTTGACTGCGCACTCTCCATGAAGTCTGTGCGACGTGCTTTAAGTGTTTTTAGCGTGTCATCTGTAATGTGAATGTTGACGCACACGTTGTCGTGCCTCGGTCAGGATTGGAGTCATCCAATTTTATTACATAAAAATATCTCCGAGCGTTGGTCTGCTAGAACATTGTGTTATATAGAGAGGCTTTTCATAGCTTGTGGAGCAACAATATCCAGAAGATTCATGACAGTTAGCTATAGTGGGCAATAATGAAATCAGATGGATTCTTCTGCCTTGTAAATATGCTCTCTTGTTAATACCCTGTGGACAAGATCTGATTAAGGGGTGTTTCCGGCCCTATGTTATTTATCTACAGTAACTCATGAGTTTCAATCTCAGGGGTTAATGCATTTGTAATGCTGCTGTTCGGAAGGTCCCAGGTTCAAACCCCACCACCACCAAGGTGCCACTGTTGGGCCCTTGAGCAAGGCCCTAACCCTCCGGAGATTCGATTTGCGTGTTCGATTCCCGAGTGATGCTGTAACCTCTCGCAGCCCGAGGCCTAGGAGAGAGCTGATTGGCCGAGCTCTCTCAGAGGGGGCGGGATGAGAGGTACTTATTTCTCCCACATTAATCACGGCTCTACAGCCACGTGACCCCGGCCGACCGCATCTTCTTTCGAACTGCTCACTCACGCACCCTAGTCTTTGGCCCTCCCGACTGAGTGGTAGTAGTAGCCTTAATGTGGGAGCCCCCTAGTGATGGGGAGGAATTGGACATGACTAAATTAGGGAGAAAATCGTGGAAAAATCTCACCCCTCCCCCCAAAAAAATTAGACTCGCTCTGGATAAGGGTGTCTGTCAAATGCCATAGATGTAAATGATCTAGACTCCTAACCTACATTCAGCGAAAGGAACGCCTTGAAATCCTTGAAAATCAACTGATTTTCTGGTCTTCCAACTTGCGGAACAGACGCATCGAATAACGTCGTTATTAACACTTCACCAACACCACTTGCATGTTACAGGAACTCAGCTGGTGGGTTATCGGCACATCCTCCGTACAGTCCCGACCACACTCCATGCAATTCCTACATATTTGGGCTATATTAAAGGAGTTCCCAGGAGGCCAGCGTGTCAGACGTGAAGCAGGCAATCAGGTCTACGCTGATCTACTCTAGCCTAGCCTACCCTGATATACCCTCGGGATGAGTGCATTAGTGTAGCAGAGGATCATATCTAGAAATAAAGGTAGATTTTTACTCTCATAATTGGTTTCCGTTATCCTGCGCAATCAAAAGTCCCGGTTTGACTTGAACGCCCCTGGCATCCAGCCTGTCTCCTCGAGTATAAAACTAACCCGGGAATGTATCATGTCATATTTTTGTTCTGTTCAGTTTTCTTTAGAAGCAAGCCTCAGGTGTTGTGATCCTGCAGTACATCTGCTTACTTCTTCTCCCCGAGGGAGTGAATTCATAACCGAGTCAGCTAGAACAGAGCCTTAACAAGATGCTCCAGACATCCGTTATGCTACTGATACATGCGCACATCTGACTCATTGCTACTCTTTTATTCTACGCCCATTTCTCCCTCTCTCGCTCTTTTTATTTGTATTTTTTTTTTGCTTTCACCTTCTCATGCGCTCAAAGGCTACGAGTCAATAAACGCTCCATCCTCTGTAAAAACAAAAGTGCCAGTCTGTTATAAACTTCATCCACTGAGCACTGACAACATATATATATATAAGGGAAGAAAAAAAACACTCTCCGGTCCCTATAAAACTATCATATTAAATGTGAGATGGATAGCTGTGGATGTTTTCCATGTATAAATGGAGCTTGGAGAGCATGACGGCGACGTTATTCGAGTTTATTTAGTTTACAGGTGTCCTGTACAGTATATCAGTGGGTATGGAGTCGTCATCCATCCTTCCCGTTGCAAGGAAGGAAGTGACTTGAACGCGCGGCCTCCTGTGCGCACGTCACTCCGATCTGAAGGCGATATTAACATTCATTGAAATTAAAGTGTGATGAAGAGCAGTAATTATTTATCTGGCTGACTTTGCCTGTGTGCGCACTGATGGATTAAATTAACACGCGGACTAAGTGCTGTGATTAATGATATCTGCATAAACAGCCAGACATGAACTCCAGATGTGGAATGAAATGATAAGGCCTCAATAATTGCCATACCCCTCCTCCTCCTCCTCCTCCTCCTCCTCCTCTTTCTCGTCCTCGTTTCTTTCTACTCTCACACCCTTCCATCATTTTCTCTTCCCTCGACAGGTGCTGAAGGGATGCAAGAAGCTCTGCTTATCAGTGTGCTCGATGGGGCGGATCCCTGGAGGTTATGTAACCAATCATGTGTACACCTGGGTAGATCCTCAGGGTAGAAGCATCTCTCCGCCCCCTGACCTGCTGGAGCAGCATACCGCGAGCGGACGACACTTTAACAGCCAGCGCCGTGGACACGCCCCGCACCAGGGGGCGGAGAGAAGGGTGAGTGTCTGGGTCACTGCTTATCTTTCATATGTCTAATCGAAGGTCTGGATATGATGAATGATGAACACAATTAATTACCTTGTAGTGCTTGAATGTTCAACATTTTCTTTGAAGCTTTAACTGAGACAAATCGGCGCAAAGATTTTTTTTTTCTTTTCTTTTCTTAGAACCGTGGAAACTGAATAGTCGCATACTTCTCTGTACATTCTGCATTGCATCATAGGAAAAATAACAAATCTGTTAGTTTCTGAATGTTAATGTCTCAAACCCCGAAGCCAGTCTCTGATCCGATGAGTTCAGTCTCACTCACTCACTCGCTCATTGTGTATACTGCTTTATCCTGTATACAGGGTCGCGGAATCCTGGAGCCTATCCAAGAAGACTTGGGGCACGAGGTGGGGTACACCATGGACAGGATGCCAATCCATCACAGGGCATACATACGTACACACTCTTACTTGGGCAATTTGGGAATGGCAATTCAAATTCAGATTTTCAAATTCAAATTTTATTTCTCACATACACAGTCATACACAATATGATATGCAGTGAAATGCTTTTATGTCCGGCTGTGACCTTATACAAAGAGTTAGATAAAGAGAATAAACAGTCAGTATAAAAAAAGTTATGAAATAAAGTAAGAAATTTAATAAGAAAACTCTAGCTAATTAAAATAAAATATTGAAATAAAAAATGTAATTAAAAAAAATATATATATATATATATATATATATATATATATATATATATATATATATATATATATATATGCAGTACAGACCAAAAGTTTGGACACACCTTCTCATTCAAAGAGTTTGAATTTGTATTATGGCAAGAAAAAAGCAGCTAAGTAGAGAAAAACGAGTGGCATCATTACTTTAAGAAATGAAGGTCAGTCAGTCCGAAAAATTGGGAAAACTTTGAAAGTGTCCCCAAGTGCAGTCACAAAA
>JAAGKR010006522.1:0-42409 GCA_011419295.1 Clarias macrocephalus
CTGAACTGAACTGGACTTTGTGTTAATTTAAATAACTTCTGTTATATCGAACTTTCATCTGCATAACACACATGATGTTATACAATTTCTGTTATCTGTTATCACCCAGATGAGGATGGATTCCCTGTTGAGTCTGGTTCCTCTCAAGGTTTCTTCCTATTGCCATCTCAGGGAGTTTTTCCTTGCCACTGTCGCCGTCACCCTTGGCTTGCTCATCAGGGACAATCTCATTATCTAGACACATTTTTCTTACACATATATACATTTCCATAAGTCTTCTTTTCATTTTCTTTTAATTTCTGTGAAGCTGCTTTGAGACAATGACCATTGTTAAAAGCGCTATAGAAATAAAATTGAAATTGAAATTGAAATATAGTCACACAGGAAGATGACAAAAACAGTCAGGAGACCCAAGAGTCAAATATGACAAGTGAAGGTCTCGTCAGCAGGAGATATCCTACTAGGGAGAGAGGAAAACCTAGATATCTAGATGATTATATAACTGACTACAGGGATAGTGATGAGGTCCACACTACAATTGATTACTTTTACAAAGCAGTATGTGGTGTCCCTTCCACAACTGGAATAAGGTTTTACATGATTACCTAACTGAAAACAATTTCAAGCAAAACCCAGCTGATTACTGTGTTTATTCCAAGGAGACAGAACATGAGAAAACTATCATGGTTATTTGGGTTGATGACGTAATTATAGCGGCAAACAACGAAAGAGTCATGAAGAATATCAAAGAGATGCTTTCAGCCAAATTTAAGATAAAAGATTTGGGTGAACTTAAACATTTTCTGGGTATCGATTTCTACAACATAAAGCTTTTTAAAGAAATGCCTACTGTAGGTAAAATATGTATGTTTTCCAGTGTAAGATATACTGTATATTAAGTTGCCCTACAAATGGCTCAGTAGATAATAAAATAACATTAGAACATGTGTACAAGAGGTCTACCTTTACATAAACTATGTAAAAAAAAAACTTTTTTTATAAACTATGTCCAGTAGAACAAATGTAAAAAACGTATCTATTTTTTATCCTCTAGCTTATTTATTAATTATATATGTTAACATTGCAACAGTAAATAAAACAGCTAAACTAACTGTTCCCTTCGTCTACCACAGTCATGTGACTACATGTGGTCATTGTTATTACGGCTGATAGGTCAAACGGAGTGATTATTGTTGCTATGTCTGATGTTAGACACAGTCATGTGTTAGCACCGGCTGCATTTCTAAGGCAAAAATAGAGAATATCTAATTTGTAGAATAAATGGTTAGAAAAGTACAGAGTCGAGTGTGTCATGATTTACACTCTGTCTGCCCAGTTTCCCACGCTGTCACTTTTCCCCATGTGCTCATGTTTACCCTAGCATGTCTATGTCCTTTCCCACAACCCATCTGCACACCTGTCACAAATTCCCAGCTGATTACTCCAGCGATTTAAGCATGTGCTGTGCACTGCATAAATTGCTGGATTATTGTGTTTTCGTACCCCGATTTTCTCATGTTTTCCTCACCCACGTTCCCTCAAAATACCATGACCTCAATGAGGTCTTCAGGAAATCTCGTGCCATCTCTTTCCCCCCCACCACTGTTGAGTATTGCAGCGTTATGGTTGTTCAACATGAAGGAGTGACGGAGGCAATATCATTGAACATATTTATTTATAACAAATTTGCACTGCACATTTTCTCTTTCTTAGCACAAAAAAACTTCAGGTGCGTCCACTAAAACATAACGTGCTCACGCAACCTGTGTTGCTTGCATACAACATGCGCCTCACAGTGATGAAAATCAAAAACACAATAGAGTGCATAAACAACTTGAGTACATAAAATAAAGTACCTTAACACCCCCACTTGTACTCCGGTTACATAAATGCAAATAATAGTTGCATTGTAAATTACAATACAGGTGTGGATTTCTACCACTCTTTTATATACCAAACATAATGACTGCAAATTTCCTTAGCTTTAGCTTAGAAACAGGTTTGGTCAAAATATCAGCAACCATTTCTTCAGTAGAGCAATATTGCAAAAGCATTCTCCCTTCGGTTACAATGGATCTTACAAAATGATATTTGATATCTACATGCTTGCACCTCTGGCGGCTCACAAGGTTTTTGGCTAGAGCAATGGTCCCCTGGTTGTCTTCGTACACTACTGTCTGGGTACACTCTTGCATTGTAGAAGCTAGAGCTACATATTCCCTTCACAGGTAGACAAGGCTACTGTGGGCTGGTTCTTAGTTTTCCATGAAACCAAAGAACTGTTGCTACTTAGGCTTACACAGTAACCAGTAGTGCTGCGTCTGTCAGTTGCATCACTTGCCCAATCAGCATCACTATAGGCAACTAGACCTAAATTCTCACTGCTGTTTTTCTTGAAACACAATTACTTGTCAGTAGTTCCCCTGAGATACCTCATTACGTGTTTCACTGTAACCCATTGTTCTACTGTTGGTTAACACAAATATTGTGATAATTTGCTTACCACAAAACTTAGATCTGGACGTGTGCATGTTGTAAGATATATAAGGCTGCCTATAGCCTCTCTATACATCTTTACATCAGTCATCTCTACAGCATCCTCTGTATAGCATAATTTTTGATCACAGGGTGTTTCTCTGGATTTACAATTCTGCATGTTAAACCGTGCCAAAATCTTGTTAACATATTTTTCTTGTGACATTTTCACATATCCGATTACAAAAATTTATATTTTTTGTTAATTAATTTGCTATGTTGTAAAGATATTTTTACATTTATTTGTATGTTATTTATTTCATTTATTTTATTATTTGGAAATGCCAGAATTTGTTTATTATTTTATCATTTTGTTTGGCTGCATACATAATTTCTAAAAAAAAAAATAGGATATTACGATGAAACAGTTACTCTGTACTTACTTTTTTACTCTTACTTGAGTAATATTTTGGATGACTACTTTTTACTCTACTTGAGTAATATAATTTTGAAGTACAAATGCTCTTACTTGAATACAAATTTTGGCTACTCTACCCACCGCTGAGTGTGAACACTGTGTACCGTATGTAAACTAAGTCCACATGAAAAGGTGATCTCCGCGAGTTTCTTCAGCTAGCTTCGTCTAGCTCCAAATGACTAAACTCCGACTCAGGTAAGTTATAATGGGTACTATTCAGCTTTTGCAGTATGTGGAGTGCAGGATCTTTAGACATTCTTCCTCCGTCATTAGCAGTAACTTTATTTGTGATAGGTGTGTGTTAGCACTCTGATAGAGAAGATATTAGCATTAGAGGAGCACATCCAGACTTTAGAGAGGGTTAGAGAGCGGGAGAGCAGTGTTATTCCCGTAGCGGAAAGTCTGGGTGCCGCAGGCGGAGATAACCAGCCCCCGACGCCGGCAGTAGAGCCCTCACAGCGGAGCGAGTGGGTGACGACTCGGCAGCATACTCGTTCAGCCAAAGCTAATGCTAAGGCTAGCCTACCGGAGCACACCTCTTCTGCGCTTCACATGTCCAACAGGTTTGTTCTCCTCAGTGATGCACCCACTGAGAAACCTGAAAGAGCTCTGGTTATAGGAGACTCTATACTGAGGCACGTGAAATTAGCTAGGCCTTTAGGGGCGCCTGCTAGGATATCTCGTCACATGGATGTCCTGTGTGTGTTTTTGGGATGCGTCCGATGTCTGGGGATGGTTTCGCTCTACTAGGAAGACGGTTCTGGCCTTGCATAATGTTGACGGCCGTTTCTATGCGGACTTGGCTACAGTCGCTTGATAGTTCAGGACTGTAATTTCCTACAAGTCTACCTGAGCCTCCAATAACTACCTGGACTTCATATTAACATCAATTAACATCTATTATCAACTATTATACTGAACTTCCTGCCATCTAACACACAGTATGAAGACAAATCAATTCCTGCTTTCTGTTTCACCCAAAGGATGGGTTCCCTGTTGAGTCCAGTTCCTCTCAAGGTTTCTTCTTACTGCCATCTCAGGGAGTTTTTCCTTGCCACTGTCGCCCTCTGCTTTCTCATCAGGGACTATCTGACCTTTTTTTTTTTTATTTGTACACATTCACATTTCATATAAACTTAAATAATTATTTTGATTGTGTAAAGCAGAATTGAATCTCCAGCACAGTGCAGTGTGCTCAGGCACAGTTCAAATTAGATGTGTGAGATAATCACACCAAAACACTGAGGTGAACTGCTGTATAGAAGATGATAACTGTTGGCTGTTTCTTTCTATGTCTTTGAAGTACCAATGCCATCCTTTGAATTGCATAGCTGATAAAGCATAGAGGCAGGCAAGAAGGTTGCTCTTAACATTTCCTCCAAAATATCAATTAGGCATATTGTGAAGAGCAATGCTATTGTAATATTTTTCTTCTTTGTGTTTATTGACAGATTGTGAACTGATTAGGTGCATAGCATTACTGTCTATTAGAATAAGTGGACACACATGTGTACTTGGGTATGGAAGAACATTACTAATGTTAAAGCCAGTTGGAGAGTGGAAAGGGGGACATTTGCGTTCAGGCATGGTACTGTATGAAGCAATTCATGTCTGGAAGTCGGGAAACAGCCTAATGTCAATTATAGAATATCAAGAACTGAGGAGGTTTTTGTACCCCCTGAATTTATTTATCTGGAGGGCCTTCATCTTAGTGCCTGCAGTTACTTATCATGCCAGTAGAAAGTTGGCAATATGGTTGCAACTTGTTTTTTCAGGCATATATAATCAAATTCGAGAGATAGGTCAAGTTGTAATGCTCAGATAATTTAATTACTGTGTTACACTAACATGGGAACTTTAAACTAGTCTCTGGTGAAGTGTAAAGCAGCTCAGGACAAGAAAAGACACTTACAACCAATGTAAACAGAACCCAAAGTGTATTAAACAATAAATAAACAAAAGAGGTGCACCAAAACCAACAAAACTAATAATAGTAGTATTTACAAAATATATACAAATAGCGAAGATGAAAATGTGTGTGAAATGAGTGTCCAAAGACGGGGTTATTAATGATGGGTGAATGTGTAGGGGGAGAGCTGCGTCGGCCTCACCGGAGATGATGTTGAAAATCCGGGAGCATGACTTTGGAGCAGGAGTGAAGTGGTGGAGTAGACCGGAGCTGATAATCCAACAGGAACAGATATCCGCCAACGACAGACTTCACTATAACTTTTGCTTTTTTGTTCATGAACATAACTTAGCAGCGCGCTGTAACTCCTCATACTCTCCTCTCAGAGCCTCTCCTTAGATGTCCTTTTAACAGGATCCCTTGACCCTGTGATGTCATCAGGATGACCTCGTGTCGTGGCTGCGCCCTCCTGCGAGACTTCATCCCCGAACCAAAACACAAAGTCTTTGGGACACCTAAACCTTACCGGGGTGGTTTATAAGACACCGCAGTTTTACTTTAATTTTAAAAAGCTGCTTATACAAAGCCTATATAAAAACCCCTTTTATGTGGCTGTGCTACATTTAGTGCTCAGGATAGAGACCACATGTAAAAGGTACTGTACAGCATAGTGTCTATTAGGCATGATAAGGGTTATACAATTGTGCAGACTTGTGATGGTTAATAAGAATGAGGATCAAATGTTTAATTGGAATGCAAATCAGTGCTGGGTAGTCATAAGACTCTGCCACTCTATTTTTTGTTTGTTTGTTTGTTTGTTTTTTAAGAGGATTCAGAAGGTTTCAGGTTTCAGAAGACATTTACTGCAAATAAGAAAATATTCTATAATGTACTGAAAATGAACTCCTTTCAAGCAGGGAGCGTAGATAAATAAAAATATCTCCCTTCACCTTTCTCTTATCCATATAAGCCTCATGTTTCCTGAGAATGTAGCCAAGGCATATAGAGGTTTTGTGAAATTTTCTCTAAATGATTGCGATAACTTGATGAACATGGTGGATATAATCTTTCTTTGATGGAGCTTAAAAATTCTTAATATTGTAACTACTGATCCATCTGTTCTGAATGATGGCAACATTTACATTTTGAGCAATAGTAATAATAATCATCATCATCATCATCATCATCATCATTATTATTATTATACATGCTGTTTATAGCAAATACATAATTGCACACTTTTGCTATATTCATATGTTATTTTTATTAATTAGAGAATGTTACCCTTGTTATGGCTTTCTTATGTTGAATGAGCATCTGTATTTTAGCAGGTCTTGAGCCACAAAGAGGTGTCTCAATGCAATGCTTCTTAAAATGCCCGGTCAAGTTTCCTTTACTTTTACTGTTTTTAGTCGAAAAAGACAAATGTAAGGCAGTATAAGAAGGAAAGCATCAAGGGAAAACCTGTGTATCCATGAGGGCTCTTATTATCCCCACAGGGAAGCTTTGAAACTGAAAGTTTTAGAAATCAGTGCCAAGCATGAGAGCCTCAACAACTGAAACTTCAGTGAGCATGCTGGTTCAGGCCCAGCAAGTCAGGATAATGGCCTGTCCTTGATGCTGGAGACCACATTGCATTGTGAGAAATGAAAGTGGCATGGTAGATAGATAGAAAAAAGTGACAAATCTAATGAAAAAGTGTTGTAAGGTTTAAACTTTGTGCCACTGTGGTTTGCACAGTAATTGAGACTCATTTAAGCAGTCACTAATGCAATAAAATCTATGACAAAAATGTTCCTTCATTGTTATGCGACCACAGTGGTTATTTTGCTTGTCTTTTGCCCATAAAATTACTTAATATGCCAGTCACTTTCACCACAACCTCCATCTAAATTTGCAGCAAATGCTGAGGGATTTAATTGAAGTGGTAATTAGTAACTCCATCTCTGCACTTCACACAGTTCACCAAGCCATTATCACATGTTAGCAAACATCAATAAGCCATCCTACAAAGGATCAGACATAATGCATCACTTGTGACAGTTATAATTGGACATTGATTAGAGCACATCACCTGTTTCACTTTGTAACATTGGATATTAGGTCTTTCTTTTCTATTCTTTTTTCTCCAGTATATAGCATGCTAAAAACAGACACTCTTTAACATTTATTATGTCTGAAAAATCAGGATGGAAAATTTACGCAAGGTTTGAAAGAGCTGCCTTTTCTCTTAGATAAAATAGCAGGTATGACTATGTGAGCCTCATGGCTCTGCAACTGTAAAAACAATAGGTAAACACAAATTAACATATGGTAAAGGTTGTGTTATAATAGAAACTGCTAAGCATGCCTCTAAACTAGTCAATGACTACTCCTGTAGGTTAACTAAATTACAGCCACAGTTTACAACCTGTTTTTTCTTGTTATTTTTTTTATTATATATATATATATATATATATATATATATATATATATATATATATATATATATATTTGCATTTTAAGATTTTATTTAGAGGCCCAAAAGGAACCCAAAGAGTTTGTTAAAGATAAAAAGAGTGTGCACTATTTAGTTTAAATGTCAGTGGCTTTGAAATAAAATGACAGAAGCAAACTTACATTAGTCTTTTCATTTTGGCTTTTGGGTCTATAAGAGATTCGTCGCAAAAGCACATGTATGAAAGCAAGCACTAACTTTTAATTTGACCATAATTTCCACACCATGTATCTAGCAAATAGAAGGCAGGGGGTGGCCTCATCACACTTGTATTACTCCAGAGAACAAATAAAAGGCTGCCAGTAAACTTACTGCTTCCCATGGCTAGTTTTAACCGGAAGTGAAAATGGATGTGACATTTTCTCATTGCTCCCTTTAGCGTCAGGTAATATTTTGCATGATAGTCAGTTGTTTTTGAATATTTCATTTACAGGAAGAGACAGACAATATTTTCTTCAAGAATTCTTAAAAGGTCTGAGATTAACACATATTAGCTTTTTATCGAGGTGTATTTGTCCTTGTAACATACACCATTATTAGTACAGCAATCTCGCTATTATGAAACATACCACAAATGCAATAATTAATATTACCTAGAAGTGTAATCTACCTTGAAATGCCAAACATATTTTTTTTATTAATGAAATGACTGTGCTTGTATGACTTACAGTTTCCTGCTTTTCCAGTAAGTAAAACAAAACTACTGTGAGCATTGACTATTTGACTGTATTTTTGGTCCGGAAGGCAGTAAATCAATGGCTACACCATTGATTATATTATAGTTTGCTATTGACCCAGGATCAAAGTGAGGGTGGCTTTGTGGTGTCTGGGAAGGTGATGTGCATCCACTTTATGAGATCAGTTGAGCAATGTGACTGCACTTCCAATGATCCAGTGATTGATTTGTAAACAAACATGAACGATCACATCAGCTTCTTGTGTCCTGTACAAATGTAAAATGTGATGCACCATCAAATATTTACAAATTTAAAGGTCTCAGATTTCAGATTCAAAAATAAATAAAGCTCTAAGGTCCTGAGTTACTCAAGATATGAGGCCACCACAGATCTATCAAACCAACTAATGATTAACTCTTGACTGACCAGATCTGTCTATTGTAAGGTGTATGTTTGGAGCTGGTGTCAGCAGTTCGGTTTTAAATGATAGGTGGTGAAGTGGTGCCACAGGTAGGGTCCAGGCTTGATAGGGAGCTCGACTGCCCATTTGGAGTTTTATATGTTTTCCCTGTGTCCTTCAGATTTCCTGTTTTCCTACACCGCAAAATTCCCAGTATTGATTTAACACCCCAAGTGTTTATATATGACCTAATGGTCACAAATGAACTCTGAAAGTGTTAAATCAACACTCTGGGTGTTAATTCAAGACTAAGGATTTTGCTGTGTATTAATTCTCCAAAAAAACATTCTGCTAGGTGGACTGGCAAAGATAAGTTGCCCCTGCAATAGGGTGTGAGGGTGTGTGTTCATGGTGCCCTGCAATGAGTTCCTGTCCCATCGAGTTTATTCCTGCCCATGTGTTCAGCAGTCCTGGGATAGTCTCCATATCCACCACCACCCTAACCAGTACAAAGAGGTTACTAAGAAGTAAGTGAAAGTTAGCTCATAAAACAAACTTAAAATCCTGTCTTAGTCCACTCAGTGATTTTATGGTATGGCTTTTCTTACTTTTTGTGTTAAATAAAATAATTTTGTTTATTTTAAATATAAATAAATGTTACGAATTCAACATTCAATTCAAACGTTGTGCATAATATTATCAGTATAGTTTTCAGAAAAAAAAAACAAACCAACATAGATGCGGGCTTCCTACAGCATAACTCAATATCATATTTGTGGAAATCATGAGTAAAAAAATGTCAAATACACAATTAAAAACAACACGACTCTTGAGCGAATTTCACTCAAATGTGAGTTTTATTAGCTTGTAGTAATGATAATAGTTTAAAGTATCAGCTTAAAAATAGATATCTTAATGTTTCTAATGTATCTTAATTGTAAATATGGAGTAATTATGTAAGACTTTAATCTTTAAGATTATCTTTCCAAGAAAAAAACTAATTTGTAATTACATAAATTAATTTCAGCCATGTTTCCCCTCAAATATCTTTAAGTCAAGCTACACATTACATAAATAAAAAAAAATAATAATGAAATAAATTAAATGAGTAAAAACTACACTTGCTGTTTTTTTCTGATATTTCTTTAGTTTATCTCAACTGCTGCTCTCTCTTTGCATCCACATTACAGAAAATTTATTTTGACATAAAATCCCTGTTCTCTTTCACATCCTTATATTTAACATGGCATGCTGAGTCATCCCTTCTCAAAGCAATTTGAATCACATTGTCTTCTAACCCAAGAAGTTAACGCCACCAGCACCAACTAAGCTGTACAAAATTTAAAGCAGCACTTTTTTTTTTTAATGGTAAGTACAGTATATCAGTCTACTATAACACACAGTTAAAATGCAGATATGGTTGAAAATAGTTTTACTTTTCTCTGCATGCTGAATGATACCCATATCTATTTATGCCACTAAATTGCTGCCAGGAGTCACAGCATTATAAATCCTCATCTCATCAATAGACAATCTGCTAATGTACAAGTAAAATCAATTTTGGGTTAAGCATACAGCCGCACCACCAACACCACACACAAACACACACTGTCTCTCTCTCTCTCTCTCTCTCTCTCTCTCTCTCTCTCTCTCACACACACACACACACACACACACACACACAAAATCACTTTTTCATTTTAAAAGAGACATCCTTGTAATCTGAGCATGAATGTGTTTATTAATATATTTAATATACACTAGATTGCCAAAAGTATTCACTTGCCTGCCTTCACATGCATATGAATTTAAAGCAACATCAAACTCTATTCGTCCAGAAGTGCATTTGTGTGGTCAGAGAGTGATGTAGGATGAGAAGGCCTGGCTTGCAGGTTTTGCTTTAATTTATCCCAAATGTGTTCTATCAAGTTGAGGTCAGGATTCTGTGCAGGCCAGTCAAGTTCTTGCACAACAAATTTGCTCATCTACAGATCTGGCCATTAAGAACGCACGTTTCGAGAAAAGGGATCTTGCGCGCTTCCACGGCAGCTCACGGGAAGCTGTGAAAATGCCGTTCATTACCTGTAGGGGGCAGTCGTGTTTCCATCTGAAGTACTGTATTGTGTGTCTACTGAAGCCAAACATGTGTTCCCTCTCTTAGGCGCCCATTGACAGCAAGCGACAGAGCTCATAAACGTGTCGGGCTCAAACTTTAAATACTGATATGTATTTATTTTTCATTTTCTTCTCTTCTGCAATACTCTCCTCTCCTACTTATTTGACTGCACTTTCTCCATTCAGTCTTATTATCATTAATAGTATAGCTTATTAACTATCTCTGCAGTAGTTAAAACAGAAACCAGTAACAGTTAAAATAACCCAGCACTTTAACATTTAACCCAGCGGTTTTTAGAGTGTAACATAAAAAATATGTTAAATTTGTAAACATATTTGTAAATTGTATTTTCCATTTGTAAAATAGCATAGGTGAAATCATAGGTTGTGTATAGAGTGATTAAAAACAATACAACAAAGCTTATGGTAAATAAATTATCAAACTCTTCCACTGCATGTATTAAAAAACAGTAACAATGTCAATTTTAGACTCCATAGAAGCTCAGTGGTCCGCACAAAACCCTCTCGCGGGGAGCCTTTCCCTGAATTCGCCATTTTCACGTGGGTGGGCATCTCGGTTTATTCATACAGATGTACAGTACTTATTTACAGTACATGGAATTTGATGGGGTTGTCACTGAACGATTTACCCTGACAAAGAGCAATATATGAATAGTGCCAGCTGGCACACCTTAAAAATAATTCGGCATCTATTTAGCGTTTTTTTTCTAAACTTGTGCTACTGCTGTTTGCTTACAATATGTATTATTATTATTTTTTTTTAAATGAGGCTTGGGCTCCGAGATGTTGAGCCTACTGTACGTAGTCTAATCAGAGCTCTACTGCCCATTCAAGTGTGATTCATAAATTATGTTTATAATAATGAAATGAGGTGCCCTAAATCGTGCTTTAAATGTAATCTACCATTCATTTCAAACCCGCGGCTCGCAGTTTCACTTTACTAAAGGTAGTGTTTTGGGTGATAAACGCATGCGATTATGTGATAAAAATGCAGACATACTGCATTGATGGATGGATGTTGTTGATAAATAATGATTATTATTATAATAATGATAATTAAATAAATAGCTGTCCATCTTTTTTGTGTTTATCCTTTCGGTACCCATGGGGTAAACATATGTGGCATTTAATAGCATTTGCTAGTTATCAAGTTGATATACAGGTCAATCTGCATTTGAAAATATTCAGTAAATTCGTGAATTACACTCAAAGTATCAACTCCAACTATGAAGTCTGATTTAATTTGCTGAGGAACTATAAATTGTATTTATAATAAGATAATTAATTAATTAAATAATAAAATTATATCAAATAAGGACTTTATCTAAAAGTCAGACCAAATTTCTCATTCACAGCTGAAGTGGTTAAATATGCTTATATTGTAGATATGTAGGTTATATTTTAAAAGTACAATTGTATATGTATATTGTAGTATATACAATGAAAAAGCTATTTACACATGAGTGCTCAAATGTAAAGCAAATGCAGTTATTAATTTATTTTGTATATTTAACTTCATTCAGCCTTTTAAGTTACATGAAAAAATAACGTGCCTACCAGCCCACAATTATTTTCTATTCAAATTTAAAGATGCACACGCATGTGCAAAAAGACGAACAAATAATACGAAAGTGTATAATCTTTAATAAAGTTAGCCTAAAACAATATTGTGTCCAATGCTGAGTTACTGTAATCCCTCTTCTCACCTTTCATTCACGATAGGTGTGAAGTTATCAAACCGGTTTCACTGATGGAGGAGTTGGCAGAATTGAGGGGTTTAAAAAGAATTAACAAGACAGAGCAGACGTCTCTGCCTAAAATGTATTTCGCCACCAAAACATAAATAGAAATAAATAAAATGTTTAATGGTATCAATTAAATCGGACTTCATAGTTGATACTTTGAGTGTAATTCATAAATTTACTGAATATATATAGATTTTGTAAAATAACGAAACCAGTTTCCTTCCTGGACCTTTTGTCCGCATCACAATGAACTGAAGCTCAGCATGTCTACTTTCCTTGTTGTTATATTCAAGTGAAATACATTTTGCGTATATGCTTAAATATTCCTTGTTATTTATGGACAGGTGATTTATGTTTGATCTGCATTATTGCAAGAGGTGATGACTTTCTGGGGGAGTATGTCTGCACCTTTTGTAAAGTGAAAGTACGAGCCGCGGGTTCATGCACGCCGATGAACTGCTTTATTTCAGTCATAAATCCACAATCACATTCCAGCTATTTTTTCCAGCCGTGGTCAAATAATAGATGAAATAAATATTCAATGCTGGACACAAACAGCAAAAAAGCCAGATGATTATTTTTATAAAAAGCCTGAAGCACTTGTTTATATTTGTTCATTCATTTCTTTTGATGGTGCTCGACACATTTTTACGTTTTTAACGAAGACATGTTGACATATTCACGAACAGGGGCGATTCTAGGATTTTGTAATTGGGAATGGGGGGGGGGGGTGGCCCATGAACCAGTCCAGGGGGCCCGCAGGAAATCAGATTCAATTATAAATACATGGGTTAGAAAAGATTAAGCATGATTTACAAAATCTTTAGCAATGCCCTGTGCGCTAATATGGGTAGTATTAAGTTAAATGTAGCACTACCACAAGAGCCTGAAAATCCTTTAGTATTTTTAAGAAAAGATTTTTGCACATTTATTAATAGAAAAGGTTGATAAAGTAACATTTATCTGTTTACTATCTATGTGGTGGTGAGCACTGATGCTAAATCATCTCTATTCAGCAGTCTGCCGGTCAGTCTTGATTAGTCACACGAAAAATAATCAGACAAACATGCTATCAGGGTGATATTTAAATAAATTAGAAGTGACTGGATACACACCACAAACAGTCATGTGTTGTGGTTGAGTCGTGGTGTGCGTCTCTCTTCTCCGTTTTGAAAATCGCAGAGCTGTGATCCCCCTTCGCAAATCAAGCAGTGAGTGACGGCGCTCTAAGCCAATGAGTGATTGATGGTGCTCTAAGCCAGTCAGTGAGTGACGACGCTCTAAGCCAATGAGAGAATGATGGCGCTCTAAGCCATTGAGTGAGTGACGGCGCTCTAAGGCAATGAGTGAGTGACGGCGCTCTAAGGCATTGACACCACTCTGATTCAATTAAATTTGGCATTGTCAGGCTGACAGTACATTTGCCAAATGATATTGGGGGGGGGGGGGGCACCATGCCACCCCATGCCCCCCCTCTTGAACCACCCCTGCCAGGCCACCGGGAATCCACCTGGTTCCCCCGATGGCCAGTCCGGGCCTGTCCGTGAGCCAGACAGCAGTGATTCCATTAGTGTGTGTGTGTGTGTGTGTGTGTGTGTGTGTGTGTGTGTGTGTGTGTGTGTGTGTGTGTTGTGTGTGTGTGTGTGAGAAAGTCGTCCTACAAGCTCTGTCCCCGCCCCCGATAACCCGCCCCCCTCTGTTACTCCTGCTGTAAGACAAACTGATGGACAAACTTCGCTGCGTGATGATGGCAGAATAATTATAAAGGTATTGACTAAAACAACATGCATGAGGAATCACAAAGGAGTTTTCACTTTCTGCAATGGAAAAGTACTCTAACTAGTTACTTTTATCAGAAGGTAATGCTGTAATGTAACATATACGATAACCCTGTGTAATATACTTTTTTTTTTCAAGCCACCCCTCATTTTTTTTTATTAAATGTAATTATGTAGATTAAGGGTCACAGTTTTATTGTAACATGCTGCCTAAAACTACATTTTAAAAATTAGTTGTGAATGTAAAACCATAATTTGTCCTCTCATCTGTTCCAACTACTCAGCATTCAGCATCAGCAGTATACTCTCTGTTCCACTCAAGAAACACATACAGTAACCTTTGTGTAAATGTTTGAGTGTGTTGACTTTTGCTTTGAATGTGATTAATTACACAACATAGTCATGAGCAATGCAGGTTCTCTATTGTAATTTTACTCTTAACTTGTGTTATCATGTGGTATATATCAGTCTTGACAATATACTGTACAGCGGATACTTGGTACGTATTGTTAATATAGTCAAATATGTATAGTACATATAGTAAAATATTTTTTTTCTCCTACTATATTTTCTCCTACTATTGTTTTTCTCCTCTAGAGCAATAGTGGATAATTTTTTTTTTTTTTTTGTTACAAAATACAGTATTACCTAGGGTTAGTAAAAAATACCTTTTCTAGGGTTAGTAACCATTCACAACCTGAGGATTGTAATTTTTCTTGTTTGCTTATAAACACTTCTTGAAAAATAAATTAATAAAATTATGAATGCATATTTATTTCATTGTGTTGATTCAGTGTTGAGAGGCCTGCAATGAACTGGAATCCCATTCAGAATGCATTCCTGTTTTCCAGATTCTGAATGAAGATACAGATGTGGCCAGTGGCGGCTGGTGCAAAAAAAAAAAAAAAATTGGGGGCGCAAACAAAATTTTAATTTTAATACTCGCCTGTAAATAGCCATCTAACAGGTGACTAAGCATCATTTCTACTAGTACATACACACATGTTTCTTGCACTCACTCTGGACATTCATTGACACTAGTGGTCACTGCACACCTGCACACTCATGGACATAATGCACATAAGTCACCTTAAAGATGCACATAAGTCACTTTAAATATGACACTTTACAGCATATTTGCACACCCCCTGGACATTCCATTCTATTTATGTTCAACTCCATTCCCACACAAATTTCCACAATTCAATATTTTCTATATTGTACAGCTAGGTTTTTCTTATATTTTTCTTATATTGCACATTTTGTATTGTACAGATATTTTATTCTTTCTTAGTTACATTTATTTTCTATTTTGTTTTTCATATTTATTTCCTATTAATAGTCTTTATTTTAAAGTCATGGGCAGTCGTCTAAGCATTTCACTGCATATCGTACTGTGTATGACTGTGTATGTGACAAATAAAAATTGAATTTGAATTTTAGTATAAAATAAAGGAATGACTCACATCACATCCAGTCAGCAGCTCCGCTTGCCATAAGAAGGGCTGGAGAAGACTCGTTGAGAATGGTCCAATCACATGAGACCAAATATTTAAAAACAATATTGATTCGCTAAGAACAAAAGTGGGAGGGTTCGGGGCACACAGTGCTGCGCCACAAGGATGATTTGAAAAGATCCAATCAGAGCTCAGCCTCAAGTCACATGCTTTTCAAACATATACGTGCCTACATAGACACTCATTTGTCCGGCTCCCCGCGTACACGAACACAAATGAACGTAATACAGTTTAGATTTTTTTTAATTGCAAATAAATTATATTAAGAAATACAGCGGAACATTGTGACTAAATAACTTTATTTCATTATTAAAATAAATAATTATTATGATAAATAATTACATGTTAAAGTAGCATTTTTCTCTGCCTAACTTTAGGGGGGCGGCGCCCCGTATTGACCGGCCGCCACTGTTCACGAATCAGGAAATTCGCATAATTACTGTATATGTGCGCGCATCTCATAGGTGTGTGTACGCAGAGTTTGTGTATATGTGCGCGCATCTCATAGGTGTGTGTGCGCGCATTTCTTATGTTGTTGTGTAAGTAGTTAGTAGTATATAGAGATGTGTGACTGTTTCATATATGTGTATGCAAGTGTTTCACTTGTGTGTGCATGAGTGAAGTTTGATTGAAGCCCTATGTGGCGCCTCATAATTTAGGGCATCTCTTTTCATCATTATGAACATAATATGAAGCACATATACGCACATTCATCATAAAATATTATTATTGTAAAAAAAATTTAATTCATGTTTGCTTCAGCATTGGACACAATATTGTTTTAGGCTAACTAATTATACACAATTCTTCATTGTGCTTGGACTGGCTTTTAGAGAAAGTCCTTCCATGTGCCATCTGGCGGATATTCAGTGAAGCACAACACATTTATTTAATGTTGCTTGAGGGATCTCGCGGCATGTCGCGCGCCAAATTGTGGGATCTCGCGGGAAAAAGCGCGCATTCTTAATGGCCAGATCTGTATGTCTTTATGGACCTAATAGTTGGCCTGTTGACAGATTCTCCCACATCAGCTGTTGATCTCTGCAACTCCTCCAGAGTTACCAGTTATTCTTGGCTGCTTCTATGACTACTGCTCTTCTTGCCTGGCCGGTCAGTTTAGGTGGACAGCCGTGTCTTGGAGGGTTTACAGTTGTACCATACTTTTTCCATTTTCGGATGATGGATTGAACACTGTTCCGTGATATGTTCAAAGCTTTAACCTAATCCTGCTTTAAACCTCTCCACAACTTCATGGGCTTCTTAATGCTGTTTGTTCATTAATGTTTTTTAGGTTAATTCATACTGAGTTTAAGTTACACACAGATGGGCTGTATTTACTAATTTGGCAAAATTCTGAAGGCAGTTGGTTCCACTGGATTTTAGTTAGGAGTATCCGTCATGGAAACACCAGGCTCCACCCTCAATCTCCGTTCCCAAATCACCCGAGTTCTGATCACACGCACACCTGATTCTCATCAACAGCACACCTCAAATACACCTCACTTCCCCTCACTCAGCATCTGACTTCACCAATGGAATACAGACTCCGCTATGCACCTTGTCAACCTTTGCTCGTCTCCATGAACCATCTCGTCTCTTTCCCAGCTCCGCCGTCTCGTCTCCAGTCCAGTGTCTGCTCCTCGTTCTGTGTTTCCCCTGTTAGTCCGCTCTCGTCAACCAGCTCCAACCTCACAACTAAGCCAACCCGGTTTCTCATTCCATTGCTCCATTTATCTTACAGTATCAGAATAAGGACATATTTTTCAGACACTTTTCAGATTTTTATTTGTAAAAAATGTTGAAAACCATTTATTTTTCTTTTACTTCACAATTACGTATATGCTACTTTGTGCTGGTCTATCACATAAAATCATAATAAAATACATTTACGTTTGTGTTTGTAACTAAGTTCAAAGGGTATAAATACTTTTGCAAGGCACTTACATACGTGTGTGTGTTTCCTACTTTAGGATTTTCTTTTTAGCTTACCACATGAAGACCCTCACCAAACATCTTTTTGTATGACCTGAAGCATCCAGCAGATACTCCAGCAGAGACGAGCAATGAAATCTTTCTTCATACCACAAGCTCAATTTCTTGAACTGCATTTAATGAAATGTCAATGAGCAGTAAAACTGTCATTTGTTTGTCACAACATGACTACAAGCGAATACAAATTTTCACACAGTGTCTTCTACTAGAAGAAGCACTAAGTGATGTCCCAGTTTACTACAGAGGTCAGTCATAGTAATGTAATATAATACCTACTACATCATTTTGTCACTTCATCTTACAATTGCATCTCAGATGTATTTAATAGTAGAGAACTGCTTGACTGAGATTTCCATGTGGAATCTCAAGGATGAGGAAGAGAGCATCCTGATGATACAGATGCAAAATAGAAAACACTCTGCAGATAAGGTGAAGAGCTCTTGAGGAAGAATTACAGCAGGGAGTGCGACATAAGTGTAATTCTGAAGAAGAGGCTTTAGCTCAATGCACTGAAAGTGTCACTTCAATAAAAAAGACTGAAGGGATTCAACAAAAGGGCTATTGCTAACACAATTAATTAAAAATGCTTCATGAACTGAATGTGTTTTGGCCAGAAGCAGAAATGAGAGAAAAGCACTCAACAAAATACTCTTACCTTGTTGTGGGTGTCCTCAGACCTTCCCAACATATGTCTCTAGTATATCAAATACACTTAAAAAATACACTACATTACTCTGAGCACTTAATGAGTGGGTTTAACGCTTTGCAACATTATAGTTCAATACATACTTCTGTTTTGAGTTTCATTTAAAAAAAATTTAACTTGACAAACAGTGCAACCTGGCCATAATTTACTGAACAAAGGTATGCATAAAAAAGGCACATATTTCTTTCTTTACTAAATCAATCAATCAATAAAGCATAGCTATGTCTAAGTATCTAGGCTCTAAGTTGTATAGAAATAGTAAAATAGCAAATAGAGCAAACAATGGTTCCTTTAAATAAAGAATATCTAAAGGACCCCCTGCGATGGATTGGCACCCTGTCCAGGGTGTACCCAACGTTGTGACCTAAGTCTCCTGGGATAGCTTCCAGGCCCCCGAGACCCTTAATACAGGATTAAGCGGTATAGAAGATGAGTGAGTGAGTAATATTTAGTCCATTTATTTGCACTATTGGTGATGAAAGTGTTACTTTTTTGCACAATTGAGAGAGTATTTCTTTCTTGGCAGACTTAATTGGGAAGCATTGTTTTTCATGACATGAAATACCACTGCCACAGAAGTCAACCAACGGAAGTAACCAATATTATTCCCAAATCTGAGGTTCATCAACATTCATGGAGTGAACTTGGGAAAGGTTGCCTGCTGCACCTGGAGCTATAAAAGTCCAAAGACCTCGAACTCCAACCACGTAAATTGGCAATCTGGTAAACAAAGGAGACAGTTTTATGCCTCTGAGTGGGGAAAACACCCTCTTTAACTTAGCTCACTGATACTTTTGGTGACCCCCAGCCAACAGGCCTCGGAACAAGGAACACATGACAGAGACACTATTGCAGATCATTTTTAAAGCGTGCCAATGGGGCAAACTTATATCTGTGTATAGTTACTCAGCATGTTTAGTGTCTATATGTACCTCTGCTTACTCTACATATCTTAGAACATGTAACCAGCATTTATAACGTCTTTTTAACTAGATAAATGCATGAATGAGTGTGTGAGATATGGGATGTGTGGCATCTAGAAAGCTTATCCTATTCAAAGAGTGCTTATGTACATGAATTAATAGTAACCTGAACAGACCGTGTGTAAACTTAATTCATAAAAGGTATTAAAAGTTTCCAACCGGATGAGTACCACGTGATGGCCATATAACCTGGCCTAATGTATGCAAAAGGGAAGGAAACACGTGAGGCGGGGCTAATCCCACAACCCCATCTGATTGGATCAATCACTCCTGTGATGGACCGACAACAAAGGGTTAAAACGCCGCAGTCCGACCACATAGTTACATCTTTCAACATCCTCCGACATCTTCTGACGTCATCCAACAACTGAACATCAACTTCACGTCTGAAGCAAGCTCTCTCATCGCTCGTCCACCTTTGACTCTCGCCCTGTGTCTGACCGGCAAGCAAACAGCTCGTCCGCTCTCTACAGCTTCACAAAACTTCGTGACAGAACTCCAAAATCCGCCACGAAGGCTCCGCTAGAAGAAGCGTCAGAGCTCCACCATCAGTAACCAAGCAACCAGCGCACCAGCGAAGGGCTTCCCCAAGAGACGTCATCACAGCACCAGAGCACCAGCCAATCAGCAATGCCGTGATTCCCTAACACCGAACGCGAGTCACCGAGGAAGGCCGCAGTGCAACGCAAGTATTTAAACAAAGCTTCATACCTTGCTGAAATTGGTGTTCACGTCATAACAAACCGTAAGATTAAACCCAAGGCTCTGTTCTTGTGACTTTCTCAGGTCTAGTGAACAGTACTAGAAAATTACGTTAACCTTCATCCTTTGAACTGCATTGTGTGTATATGTGTGTGTGTTTAATAGCTTAGTTTCATGTATTGTAGTATAGTCAAATAAATTCTTGTTTCTTGATAAAGACCTGTTGTCCTGGTCATGTATTTTTAAGTTTAAACATTTGCCCAGATCTTAAGTTACCTTGCTCATAATTGCTAAATACTAGATTTTGTTATCATCGGTGGCCACGTGATGAGCAGAACTGGTAAGATACACTCAATTGTACTAAACAGTGGACGGTCAAGAAAAGTCAAGAAAGTGTATATTATAAATTTAAATTCAGTTTGATAAAATTAACCCGAATCCTTAAAGATTCAATTCACCTCTGAACCAGAGCTGAAGTCCTACACATCACATGTTGCTAACAAAACCCAAACATGGCGGTGTCCAGTTCTTATTTCATCAGTTGAATGTGCTGGAGCTGGAAATTCTACAATGTTCTCTTAGGTATTAAGGCTGGATTAAATTTCAAATAAACTTATTCATCTGAGTTTTCAAACCTGTATAAATTCAATATCTTTTACATATATCTTCATAGATTGAATTTGTATATTTTGCTACATGATAAGCAACATGCTGCCTGTTATTTCCACTTAAGAGAAAAGAAAATCTGCCAACACAAGTAAAATCTAGACTGCATTCACTCAGATCACAACATGCACTGAATGATACAATATGATAACACATACCATTATACCCCTAGTAATAAAAACTAACGATTAATTTAAAAGCCACTATTCATTTACAATCTTTGATACCTGGATTGGGAGGAAATGGGAACAATCTATGCTTTCTTATATTTCTTATTCTATGATTTACCTTTTAATGTAGTACAGTATATATCTGTAAAAAAAAAAAAAAAAAAAGCTTATTGAGTTAAGGCAAAAGTTATGTTGTTAAGGATTTTTTTTCTTTGAATGAAATGTCTTACAAATGCAAATTCAGAAGAATTCAAATCAGCAGACTTGTAAGGCAAGTGCAAACGATGAGGATTACAATCAACCACATGGTTAGGCTATACATCCATATTGCTCTCCTTTGTTAAAACTCGGATGATTTTTCCTGCGATCAAGTTCATATTAGCATAAAAAGTAATTCTTTTCATGATGCCAACTTATTTATGTATGTATGTATTTATTTATTCATTTATTTATGCAAATAAAAGACAACAGTTAAAAGACAACAGTTAAGGTGTAAAGCTATAATTACATAATCCGGTACCACACTGTACTTATGAGGTTGAAATGCGAATAGTGATGAGCATGTAGACAGAGTGTCCCTGCATGTCACTGATATGCCAGTGACGACAGGTAGTTGTGTCATCGACAGATGACATCAGCAACTTGTCAGCTTAAATAAGCTTTTGAAAATTAAAGACTTAATCAAGATGTTGTGGATGAAGCTAATAACGCGAGTGCTGAGTATGAAGGGGAAATTATGAAAAAGACAAAAGGTGTGATGCTACAGCAGTAGTTTAGTAATTAATACTCAGGGGCACAGAGATGGTTCTGCCTACCAAGAGCTGATACATGCACAATCATAGCTCCTGAAGCCTACACATAAAATATGATGCTGTTTTTTTGGTTTGTTTACTAAAGCAATTATGAAAACATTTAAAATACCATAAGGTAAATAATACTTCATTGAGCAGTATGTTTTACTTTTAGCATTTACATATTTATAGTATGCTTACTGTTAGCATTTACTTATTTAAAATATATTAATAGTAACATGGCAATGATGTAATATTAGACAAAAAGTATTCTCAGTCATATACTGAACATTTCAATATTTCCTTTTCAGTCTTATGCCTGTGTCAAAGGATCTGACACAAACTACCAGTTATAATATGTATTTGGACTTTTGGTGAATGGCACACTTAGTACTCTAAAACTTTGGCATTAAATAATAAGCAAATACTCATTAGATTTTGATTTAATAATTACTGAAGTGGTTAATATATTTCAGCTGGCAGCAATTTAACGCTGACTGATGCATTGAAAAGCTCCGTATTTCTTAAACAACCATATGATCATGGAAAAGATGTTACTGTGTTGCAGAAGAGTCTAAATATTGGGCTGCATAAATAAATTCAAGCTGCTGGGTTTGACATACACAAAAGAAGCAGGAGCAACAGTGAAAATATAAGTTTAGGAAGCAGTTGAATGTTATAGTGTGCAGTTACAGTACTGTGCAAAAGTCTTAAGCACATGAAAAAATCCTGTATTGCAAGACGGTTTTTAAAAACCTTCCTGTTTTTTTTTTTCTCAGTTAGTTTTATAGGGAATTTGGCCACTAAGTTTTACTGAGCACCCTGCAGAACTACACACAGTTGTACGGAGGACTTTCACTGTTGCTCCTGCTTCTTTTGTGTATGTCAAACACAGCAGCTTGAATTTATTTATTTATTTATTCATTTATTTATTATTTGGTCTGAAAAGTGGGCACTTTTTACGATGATATTGATTGATATTTGTCAGTAGTAGTCAGTTGGGAGGTGGACCAAAATCAGAGAAACCTAGCTCGACATGGATAGACGATGTACATCTGCATACATACCATAAGGTAGGAATTAAAAAAGAAGATGTATCTTTAAAGTTTTTCACATTTAATAGAATTGCTTATAAGGCATACCAAAAACTTCATGTATGGTATAAGGCTAGGATAATTGGACAAAAGTGCTAACTTGGAGCCAGGTAACCCAGATGCTTGTAATACAACGTTCTGCCTACTCAATCTTTTATTTCTCTTTTATTCAGTGGGGGGATCTTAGCACTGCATGTGGTAATAAGACCTTTGTGACAACTGTATTGATTTCTTTTCTTTGTGTTTAAGAGAAGACAACCATGCAGGGAACCAAAGGGAAACTTGACTTCAAAGTTAAATAAGTTTTGAGCCTTTTGTTTTCTGTTGCATTGTTTGAAAGAAAAGTCAGGTATCTTGACATGTTTTGGTGCAATCTGTCTTTGCAATGTTTATTCATTAAAATGAGTACTTCATGGGGATGAGGTTAACTTATTCTTAATGATTCGGAGGAATTGAGGAAATATCAAAAGCAGTTTGTCCTGACACTGGTGGCAATGAAGCTTGCAAGTATTAATTTATTTATTTATTGAAAAAGAAAGCATAAAACAATGACAGTTGGGTATATTAGTTATTCAAAAACTAACTTTATATTTCTGCTCATTAATTAAAATTGTTTTCACAGTTATATTACGACACAAATAAAATTAGCTCAAAATGCTTTAAAACATGTTCGACCTGCTTACGCACTGTGAAATAGCACCACGTTCTCACTCCATACTGATACTGTGATTCTGCAAACGAAAATAGTTACAAAGTGTTGCGCACAAAGGTGAAGTCACTTTTCTCACTGCCTGTAGCATATCAATACCCTGTTCAGGGAGGCAATCAGGTTCATGTGCTATTCTTCATCATCAAATTCCACAATAACTGTGGTGCACAATTATTTAGTAATTCTCCCACTCCAGCCTTGACTTAACGATTAATTAATAGGTTCAATGCCAACAAGGAACTTAAAAGTTCAAATCTATAGGAAATGTTTATAGGAGGTTACTGTTTCTTACTTCTGGTATTGTTAATGACTTTATTATAGCCTGTTATATCAGCTGCACTTTAGACAGCATTTCTACTTTTTATCCTATTGATACTGTGTTCAGCAGGAATTCAACCACTGACAACATCTTTTACTCACTTTCTCTAAAACACAATTATGCACTAGGAAAAGATCACTATAGACTAGTATACTGATTGTAATATTTATCTATTCCAAACGATTCCTGGCCCTGCTTTTTATACACAGCCTGGCCAAAAACAAAAACATTCACACACTCCAATATGTAATTTGACAACATTCAGCTTTGATTACAGCATACAGTCATAGCTATTTCATGTGTGAAAACAATTAAAGTTCTGGGATATGCTGAGAAGAATAAATCCATTGCTGGATAGTTTGGTGGTTATTGCCACATAACATTGCTAAGTATAGACCTGACCACCTGAAGCAACCACTGATCATAACAATGGCTCCAGAGGCTTGTACATAGGGTTCTGGAGGCATGAAGCAAGACTTTCCTGATGGAAGAAGGTAAATCTGGACTCATCAGACCACATGACCTTTTTCTTTCATTCCAAACGTTATGGTCCATAGCAAGGTGAAGACTTTTTTTTTTTTTACACTTAGCCTCACTAATTATAGCCTTGTAGTTTTCTTATAGCCACATAGCAGGTAAGTCTGAATCCAATGAATTCTTTTTGCCTTGTAAATATGGAAATACTCAGGAAGAAATCTGAATTCATATTTTTTGTCACATACATACTGTACATGCAAAGCAATCTTAATGATCCCAACCAATTCGGATTCAAAGTGGCTAAACTATCATCTGTCCCGATTCTCCTGGACCTGTCAGCTGCATTTGATATATAATGAACGACTGCTATCCTAATTCTCTTCCACCTGTTCTTTCTTTTTCTACCAATCCAGGCACATCTGGAGATTAACCCTGCAACCCTGCAAGGATCTTGAGGCATCAAGAGAAGGCCACCTACAGCTGGATTCTGCTTCATGATAGTTTGGAGCTACACATGCTGCTCTCAAGCACCCAGTGATCAAGGTCCCCTCCACACCTGTCTGACTTATCCTGGTGCCGAACTGAAATGGACTTCATGATAACTTTTTCATGTTGACATTTTCTGTTATATTGAACTTCCAGCTGCTTAACGCAGTATGTCAGCATAAAATTCCTGCTATCAGTTAAGACCAAAATGAGGATGGGTTCCCTGTTAAGTCTGTTTCCTCTCAAGGGTTCTACCTATTGCTATCTCAGGGAGTTTTTCCTTGCCACCATCGCCCTAGGTTTGCTGATCAGGGACAATCTGATCATTATGATCTATACTTACTTTCTCATACACATTTCCATAATTTTCTTTTAATTTTGTGAAGCTGCTTTGAGACAATAACCATTGTTAAAAGCCTTGGAATCGGTGGAACAGCATGGCAATGGATGCTTCTTATCTAGAAGATAGGTCGTATGAGGTGACATGGAGGGGATCCACATCCCACTAGTGTTTCAGGGAGCAGCGGTCTTCAGTGTTAGGTGCTCGGTTCCTTCCTGCCATGTTTCAGGATACCGAACACCTAACACCCCCCCATCTAGCCTGAGTGTCAAAACTTGTGCCCCTTTCAGAGAGGCTGGCAGCAGGGAACCTACTGCCAGGTATGTCTTCATAGGTACAAAGCACTTAGAGAGAGGCTACAGGATTCATTTTGCACATCGTCCTCTGCGTTTCAATGGAGTGGTCCCTAGCCCTGTCACCCCACACATATATAAAATGCACGGATGCAGCTCTAGCTCGATGATTCCAGGGCATCCATATTCTGAATTATATAGACGACTGGCCCTGGCTCAGTCTTAGCAGCTAGCTCTTCGACATCGAGATGTCGTCCTATCTCATCTCCATTCTTTAGGATTGAGACTCAATGCCAGGAAAGGCGTTCTCTTTCCTGCTCAGAGGACAACGTATTTGGGTGTCATATGGAATTCAATCGCAATGGAGGCACAGCTGTCTCCTGCGCATGTCGACTCCATTCTCAATACCCTAAAATAAATCAGGCTAGGCCAGAAAGTGATTGTTCATTACTTTCAGAGTGTTTTAGCTCTCATGGCAGCTGTGTCCATGGTGATACCTTTGGGCCTTCTGTACATGAGATCATTTCAGTTGTGGCTAAGCGCCAGGGGATTTTATCCCAGGTCCAATCCCCAGTGGCTAATAAGGGTTACGCGCCAGGGGCTTCATAACATTTATATGTGGTTCAGACCCTGGTTTTTGACTCCGGGTCCTACTCTAGGTCCGTGTTGTCGTCGCAAGTTGCTAACAACAGACGCGTCCCTCATGGGCTGGGGTGCGGTCTTGGATGACCTTAAAGCCCAAGGGATCTGGTGAGGTCATCTTCTTGCGTGGCACATTAATTTCCTCGAAATGATGACCATATTTCTGGCCCTGAAATACTCCCTCCAGCAGTTGAGAGGCTTCCATGTCTTAGTGCGGGTGGACAACACTATGGTAGTCTTGTAAATAAATCACCTGGGCGGACTGTGCTCACGCCGCTGGAAAAAGCTAGCACACCAGGTTCTGCCATGGGTACAGGACAAGTTCCTGTCTCTCAGGGCGATTTACATTCCAGGGCATATGGATGTGGGAGCAGACTTGCTGTCCAGACAAGCTGTGACATGCACGGATTGGAATCCCCACCCCGAAGTAGTCAGTCAAATCTGGGAGAGATTTTATGTAGCAGAGGTGGACCTCTTTGCCTCACAAGAACAACACAATGTCCACTTTACTACTCTCTGACTCCTACAGCTCCCCTGGAAGCGATGGCCCATACGTGGCCCAGATTATGCCTTTATGCATTTCCTCCGATAGCTCTGCTCCCGGGAGTCCTGGCCAGAGTCAGTCAACAGGGTTTGTGCCTCTTATTGATAGCGCCCCACTGACCGACCAGAGTGTGGTTCTCGGATCTAATATCTCTCTTTGACGGCTCACCGTGGGTGATTCCAGTGAGGGATCTTCTGTCTCAGGCGCAGGAGACAATATTTCATCCCCGGCATGAGCTCTGGAACCTTCATGTCTGGCCCCTGAGGGGGACCAACTAAGAGATGCTGGTCTTCTAGCCAGCGTAATTGAAACTATTCTAGGTGCTATGGCTCCCTCCACTAGAAGAACGTATGCCTTCAAATGGAGTGTATTTGAAAGTTGGTGCATGGCAAAACATGTAGACCACTGTCAGTGCCTGTCAGGCTTCTGACTCTTAAGATGGTTTTTCTTATGGCCATTACTTCTTTGAAGATAATTGGAGATCTGCAGGCTTTGTCAGTCTCCCCATACTGCCTAGACTTTGCCCCTGGGCTAGTCAAAGCTATTCTGCATCCTCACCCGAACTATTTTCCGAAAGTTCATATTCAACCATGCACCCAGTTGTTCTCAAAGCCTTCTGTCCTCAGCCTTTTACAACTCTGGAGGAGGAAAGACTTCACTTACTGTGTGCTCTTGAGATTTAATCCACTGCACTAGCCAGTGGTGTAAGTCAGAGCAGCTTTTCATTTCACTAGACGCTGTGAGAGATGCTATTGCCCTAGCCTACGAGGTGTGTGGTCACACATCGCTTCTAGGGATCATTCGAACAGGGGGATTGCCTCATGAATTGCTCTGGCAAGAGGTGTCCCCTTGCAGCAAGTGTGTGATGTGGCAGGTTGGTCCTCTCCACACACATTTGTCAGATTTTATAGTTTGAATGTCCATGCTATGCCGGGCTTGCGGGTCCTTGAGTCAGCATCCCAAAGTTGTGCATGAGACCTCTTTGGCTATTTTGCGCACACGCAGCGCAACCTGGGGGTCCAGACACTTGCATTGTGGTGGCATTGGTATTCTCGTTCCCATAGCTTTTTCACGCAGCATCGAGTGTAGCTTTTGAAAGGGAACATCTCGGTTACTTTGTTGTAACCTTGTTCCATAAAAAAGCGGGAACGACATGCTGCACTCCAATGCCGCACTGCTGGCGTGGCTGGACGTCCATTCAGACAAAAAATTGACCTGAGGATGTTACCGGTTCACTCCTATTTATAACCTGCAGGTGCACCTCATCAGATGACGTCACCTGACCAAGGTTATATAAGCCAAAATTTGGCGTGTTTGATACACACATGCTTCACAACTGGTTGAACAAAGAGATGTTCCCATAGCGTTTTCACGAAGCATCTCATTCCTGCTTTTTCAGGGAACAGTGTTACAATAAAGTAACCCGAGACTTTTGTTTTATATTATTATTTTGTTCCACTCTGGTGAAAGCTTCTGATTTTGTTAGTTTGTGTTTCTTTGTATTAAAATCTTAAACCCTTAAATTCAAATATGCCTCAACTGCAATCATACAAATGTAACAGCCAATAAAAAGAAGAATATTTTTATTGTATCTACTCTTAGCCATGGTGAAAATGGAAAAGAATTTGGGAAAATACAGAACATAAACAAAAACAAATGTGTGGCCTAATTAGAAATCTTAGCTCTGATTTACACTGTAGATATTTTTATGCCCAACTGTATGTGATCTCAAATCACAATCATTCATGAATCATCATTCATTTTTTTGGAGGGGCAGGATATGGAATTAAATAATACAACATAAAAAACACAATGAAGATCTAAAAGGTATGGTTGATCATTTAACAAGTTGGCTAATCATTCATAATAAACGCGTTGAAATTTTGCACTGATTAATTAGGCTATATTTAAAATTGAAAACCACCATGCAAAGTAAGACAGTTGTAGTTGTTGAAAAAAAAACTATGCACAAAGATAAAAATAGTGAGTATGTGCCATATTTAGATTACTGTATTAAGCATATACATGCACTTTTTCCATCTACTTTATTCCAAAATCGGTCAGCTGCCAGCTGTCCTCTTAACGCAAAAACAAAAAATTGCTACAGCCATGGAGGGTAAAGGTTAACATGTGCTTGCTCTGTGACATTGTATGTCACAAGCCACAATAAAATATTTTAGCACAAGTATTGCACGGTTCTGTCAGTCATATCACTTTGGCTTAAGGGTAAGTGTTATCAGTGTGGACTTCAAAAACATCAAGAAATTTCTAAATATTATCATGAATTATCATAGATTTAAACATTAGACTTAAGTGCTGACTATGAGGCATCAAACAGAGCTCATGTTTATACTGTAGCATAGAGCACTGTCCAAATTATGCAGTTTAAACAAATAGAATTCTCCATTTAGAAAAAAAGAAAGAAAGCCTGCAGCCTTGCAGATGAGGATGACAATGTTTTTACAGACTGCCAACACCGGTGTGGTGATAAATGAGAGAGGCAGTTCCAGGGTTAGGGGCGACGATTGTAGCTAGGAAAGCTGGAAACATCAGATGAATGTAGAATGCTTTCTCAGTGTTTCTCAACTTAGGAAGAAAAAAATAAAGTTGCTTCCAACATACCATAGGAGATGCCTCTAGCATCCTGTATCTTCAATTCATGCACGAGCAACCCTGCATAGATAAACAGACATCCATACTAAGTGTGAAGGGACAGAAGAGAATGAATGAGAGCGAGAGAGTGAGAGAGAGAAAAGGAGAGTTGGAGAGACAGACAGACAGGCAGGACCTGAGGCTCTCTTCTGTCAAAAAATGAAAAATTGAATTTCACACAAGATAATTATGACTTGCAGTCAAGTGTGAGTCTATCAAAATAACTCTTGAGCGCTCATCACTGGTTAAAGCATTATAGTTTTTTCCTGCAATCATTGCATGTCTCTAAAATAAGCTCATATGCTTACTATACTATATCATCTAGCTTGAGGCAGCTATAAATGGATAGCTGATAGGTGAGCTATGGGAATCTCTTTGAATATCAGCAACCCCACACTTACAGTATTACATAACACCATTCATGTCTGACAGAGCGATGCATTGATAAGGTGTACTGAAAATGGTTTCCCTTCCTCTGATGTTATTGAGTGTTTATAGAAAATGTTTTACATTGTGCTTGAAAACATTGGTTGAAAACCAAGCAAAAAGGTTGAGATTTGAAATTAGCTCAAATAAGATCAAGCAAAGGAAAATAATATATTTTATGTCACTTGAGTTCTCAATTAAAAGTATGGATTAAATTTCTATAACAGCAAGGCTTTAATAGAACTTTCCAGTTGCATCAAAAATGAGGTTTATTATGAGGCGCCGTATAGGACTTAAATTAAACTTCACTCATGCACACACATATGAAACACTTGCATACACATATATGAAACAGTCACACATACATATATACTACTAACTGCTCACACAACTACATATGAAATGCGCGCACACACACCTCTGAGACGCGCGCACATATATTCAAACTCTCCGCGCACACACACATATGAGATGCACGCACATACACAAAGTCTCCGTGCGCACACTCTCACACACACACACCTATGAGACGCGCACAAACAAGGGAATTCCTATCAGTCATTACAATATTTATTATAATTATTTTCGAGGACAACACCATATAAACAGGACACAATATTTTAATTTTAATTTAATTAAGAAATATTTAGTATTACATAGACTAGTAATCTGTATAAATAAATAAATTTCCGTATATCTTGTAAATTAATCGAATCATTTATTCATAAGTTATAAACATTTTAAAATGTTATATATTTTATAACAATGTCAGTTTTTTTTTTCAATAAATATTCTATATTTAATGTCCGTAGCGTGAAATTTCTACAGCAGCAGGGACAGGAATCCAAATGCTTACGTTACTATGGTAACGCATGTAGGAAGTGACGTTGCAGGGTCCGAATGGTGGAATTTTGTAGAGTGAAGTTCCCTTAACAGACATTCCCCCACATAGAGTAGGGTGTAGGGAGTAAGGTGTAGTAATTTTAATGTATATGGACTTGCCGATTCATTCTCTCTGATTAGTAGTAGCGCTTTTAAACAGACCGTTACTGGACAGTTTAGAAGACAGCGAGTGGTTTATTTATTATCACCACAAAAGTGTGTCGTATGGAGGGTCGGTACAATGTGTGAATTTCCGATTCTGTATTTGGATTTGATCAAGTGGAGGGAATCATGTGGGATTCCGATGAGTTAGTTATTGTTTTTAATAGCAGGAAAGACGAGGAAAGCACATTTCACAAAAAAAACAGTAACTGCTTCGGTTGTAGGATCCGACATATTAGCCACAGATTCCGTGCTTCAATTTTCTTTTTGCTAAACATCACCTGCGTTTTGTGCCGCTGCAATATTCAGACGTTTTGTGGGCAGTTGTGAATATGGCTTGTGATTGAGCAGTGATGATCATTATACCGTCCTACTCCGTCTTCTAAACTGTCCAACAGCAGGCTGTTTACAAACCGCTACTACCAACATGGAGTATGAAGCGACAAGTCCGTCTACACTGAAATGACTTCCGGTTACACTGAAATGCCTTCCGGTTACACTGAGAATTTCATAGGTGTATGTGCGTGCATCTCATATGTGTGTGTGCGTGCATCTCATAGGTGTGTGTGCGTAAGTGTCATATATGTGTGTGTGCGTGTGTATGTGCGCAGAGAGTTTGAATATATGTGCGCGCGTCTCATAGGTGTGTGTGCACGCATTTCATATGTAGTTGTGTGAGCAGTTAGTAGTATATATAGATGTGTGACTGTTTCATATATGTGTATGCAAGTGTTTCATATGTGTGTGCACGAGTGAAGTTTGATTTAAGCCCTATACGGCACCTCATAGTTTATTTTAGTACTCTTGTTCTATCCTGTTCCATTTATCATTCCCTTAGTAACATACTGTTCACAGGCACTTGCAGTAAGGACACTCCACATAATCTAAGACTAATAATTATTTAACAAACATAAAATAAAATCTTCTGTTTGCAGATGTTTTAATTCTGTGTGACTTGTAAGATGTAATCTGTGTTGTGTTTATTTATTTATTTTTCCTGTAAACAGAAGGCTGTCAGTGGCCCTTAGTTTGATTTAGTGTTGTCCAGTTGAAAAAAAAAATCATGCAAACAACAAAATGAATCCAATTATAATTATTCAATTGTAATAATTGTTAAATTGATTATTATTATTATTATTATCATTATTATTATTATTATTATTATTCCAAATGTAGTCTACTGCTTTATGAGATAAGCTGATACATGTTTGGAGCTCGGTGAATCTTTATTTAAAAAATAAATGATGTATTGAGATTTTGAATTATAAAACATAAACAAATCTTATTACCACACATGAGTACACATTTTATTGGTAAGGACCCACATACGCATGTATACACACACTTTATCATCATTTATATTTTGAACATAATAATGAACTTTTCCCTCATTCTTGTCACGGGACAACCGGAGGCGAATCAGAAGACTAGCAATTTGCCCGTGTAGCGTGGAGGATAAACCCAAGCAGCGCGAGCAGGCAGGATAACCACGCGATTTATTCTTAGAACTCTCTCACACAGAGAGCAAGAGTTTACACAATTCAACCATAGGTGAAGTGATAAAGGGTTTGAGCTTAGAGGTGTGGAATACCGGGTGGGTTCGGAGCGCCGCAGGCAGCTGGAGCCGGTAGGTGACAGGGTTGATCCGGAGGGTGACACGGTAAGGGCCGATGAACCTGGGTGAAAGTTTACAAGATTCTGTGTGAAGATACAGATTCTTTGTTGATAGCCAGACCTTGTCACCTACATTGTACAACCGTCCCGGAGGGTGTCGACGGCGATGTTGAGTTATGTAGCGAGTGTTGGCATGATGGATGGCTGCTCTTGCTTAGTCCCACAGCCGCCGACACCTACGGACCAACCGTTGGGCCGACGGCACATCAACCTCCGGTTCTTGGTGGTTGAACATCGAAGGTTGGAAACTGTGGCATACCTCAAATGGACTCAACTCGGTGGCGGACGAAACATGGAGATTGTGGGAGAGTTCAGCCCAGATGAGGTAGCGGGCCCAGGAGCGCTGACGATCGGCGGCAAAGCATCTCAGATAGCGCTCCAGTCGTTGGTTGGCCCGTTCCGTCTGACCATTAGTCTGAGAGTGGTATCCTGATGAGACTACAGGCTTTCCAGAATCGAGCAGTAAACTGGGGCCCTCTGTCCGAGACGATGTCCTTTGGGAACCCATGCAAGCGGACTACATGCTCTAATATCAGCTCGGCTGTGGTTTTAGCTGACGGCGAGGGCCACCAAGTGCACGGCTTTGGAGAATCGGTCAACGATGGTCATGATGGTATCCGTCTCTTCGGAGACCGGCAGGCCCGTGATGAAGTCAACGGCAATGTGTGTCCAGGGCCGACGGGGAACCGGGAGTGGTTGAAGATCCCCTGGTGTTGGCTGGTTGGTGTCTTTAGCCCTGGCACACACTGGGCATGCCAGGACGAATTCCTCTGTGTCCTTTGCCATGGACGGCCACCAGAAGGCACGCCGGACGAATTGGAGGGTGCGTTTTGTGCCGGGGTGTCCGGAGAGGGGGGATGAGTGGCCCCATTGAAGGACCTCCGTTCTGACGTCACGAGACACATAGAGTCGTCTAGGCGGCACTCCTGCCGGTTCCATTTCCGCAGCCTGTGCCTGGCGAACCCTTGTTTCCAAATCCCAGCGGAGAGGTGCAATTATCTTGGATGGTGGGAGGACAGGCGCGGGGTCTGCCCGAGGAACGTCCTCTTCGTATTGTCGAGAGAGGGCGTCGGCTTTGGTCTTCTTGGACCCTGGGTGGTACGACAGATGGAAATTGTAGTGCTCGAAGAAAAGAGCCCACCGCACCTGTCTTGGGTTGAGCTGTCTTAGATTCCGGATGGTGATTAGCTTTTGATGGTCGGTCCAGATGATGAACGGCTCTCTGGTGCCCTGGAGCCAGTGTCGCCATGCCTCCAGGGCCCACTTTATGGCCAGCAGCTCGCGGTCCCCTACCCCATATTGCTCCTGAGTGGGGTTAAATTTCCTGGAGAAGAAACTACAAGGATGTAGCTTCTGGTCTGGACCTCGTTGGGAGAGAACGGCTCCGGTGCCCACATCCGAAGCGTCCACCTCCACAACAAATGGCTTACTCTGGATGGAGGAGGATTTGGTGCGGTGGTGAAGCGATGACACAGTTCCTGAAAGGCAGAGATGGCGGTAGAGTTGAGGATGAAGGGGTGAGATGATGGTCGTGTCAGGGCGGTTAAAGGTGCTGCAACTGTACTGTAGCCCCGGATAAAGCGACGGTAGAAGTTCGCAAACCCGAGAAACCGTTGAAGTTGCTTGAGGGTCTTGGGTAGGGGCCAATGACGCACAACTTCCAGTTTCTGCGGGTCCATGGCCACACCCTGGGGCAAGATGACGAAACCCAGGAACGTGGTGGAGCGCTTGTGAAAGGCGCACTTCTCCAACTTACAATACAATTGATGGGCGAGCAATCTCTTGAGGACTGCCCTGACGTGTTGCACATGTTCATCAACGGTACGGGAGTATATGAGGATGTCGTCTAAGTAGACAAAAACCCACCGGCCTAACATATCTCGGAGGACGTCGTTAATAAACTGCTGAAAGGAGGCGGGGGCGTTACAGAGTCCGAAAAGTATTACCAGGCTTTCATAGTGTCCTGTTGGGGTGATGAAAGCCGTCTTCCACTCATCGCCCTCCCTGATGCGCACAAAGTTGTAGGCGCTCCGTAGGTCCAACTTTGTGAAAATGGTGGCGCCAGAGAGGGCGTCCAGGGCAGAGTTGGTAAGAGGCAATGGGTGACAATTTTTGATGGTGATATTGTTGAGCCCCCGATAGTCGACACATGGGCGTAGGTCGTTACCTTTTTTCTTAACAAAGAAGAACCCCGCGGCGGCAGGTGAGGAGGAGGGCCGGATGGTGCCATTGCGGAGGGCGTCGGTGACATACTTCTCCATGGCCTGCATCTCGGTGGCAGAGAGCGAGTAGAGGTGGCCACGGGGAGGAACAGAACCCGGCTGAAGGTCAATCGCCAGGTCATAGGGGAGATGAGGAGGAAGGTGAGTGGACCGTCTCTTGCAGAACACTTCAGCCAGGTCTCGGTAGGCAACGGGAATTGCGTTGATGTCGACTTCGGGGGCCTCGGACTCCCTAGAGCATGTCCCAGCCGAGGCCCATAGGCAAAGTTCGGTGCAGGTCGGGCCCCATTGGAGGATCCGGTTTCGTGTCCATGAGATGAGCGGGTCGTGTTGTAGTAGCCAAGGGTGCCCGAGGAAGAGGGGGGGAGATGAAATGGGGGTGAGGTGAAACCGGATCTGCTCTTGGTGCTGGTCGATGATTAACGTGATTGGTTGGGTCTGGGTGATAATAGGGCTGGATGAAAGGGGCCGACCATCGACAGATGTAATCCGAATGGGCTGGGATAACGCCTCGAGTTCCACTCCCAGTTCTTTGGCATAAGAAAAGTCAATGAAGTTGCCAGCGGCACCGGAGTCGATGAAAGCCGTACTTCTGACCCGTTTGTGGCCAAACTGGAGGTGTACTTGCACCGTGAGACGGGAAATGTTGGTAGTGGTGGCAGAGAAGTGGAGGGAACCCGGTGAGTCGCCCTCCTTACTCACCGGGCCTGAGCATCTTCCCGGGCGAAGAGGGCAGATAGCTCTGTGATGCGACGCTGACCCACAATAGGCACAGAGCCCTCCTCTGAAACGTCGTTCTCTCTCTGCAGCGGGCAATGAGGCGCGTCCTAATTGCATGGGTTCCCCGGCTCCGGTGTCAACCACGGCAGGAGGTGGAGATCCGACAGGTCTGGTGGTGATGGCAGTGGAAAAGGGGCGTGCTTCCGGGACTGGATTGTAGGCGAGGAAAGTGGAGGGTCGTGGCGTGGTCGGAGATGGTGATGAAGTGGCAGGCGGCAGGGTCCGGGGAGCTGGCCTCGGACGAGAGAGCAGTCGTTGGCGAGAGGAGGGCGAGTTGGATCAGCCCCTCCAAAGTAGTGGGAAGCTCTCGTCCTGCAAGTGCGTCCTTTATATGGGAAGCCAGTCCCTCGTAATAGGCCGTCTGGAGGGCGTTGTCTCCCCAGGTGGTTTGGATGGCGAGGATCCTGAAATCTGCCGTGTAGCGGCTCACAGACAATTCTCCCTGCTGCGACGGGCGACGGCCTAGCCGGCCGAGAAGCCGCCTCACGCAGCGGCGTGCTCTCCTGCCGCAGCTCCACGACCTCGCGGCGCAAGGCTGCGATGTCTTGGACGCTAGCACGGAGAGCTGCAACCTCACCGCGCAACTGCTCAATCAGCCTAGCATGTCCGTTCACCACATCGCAGAGGTGAGCGTAATCCGCTGGGTTTACTGCGGACTCAGTCATTCTGTCACGGGACAACCGGAGGCGAATCAGAAGACTAGCAATTTGCCCGTGTAGCGTGGAGGATAAACCCAAACGCAGAAGCAGCGCGAGCAGGCAGGATAACCACGCAATTTATTTTTAGAACTCTCTCACACAGAGAGCAAGAGTTTACACAATTAAACCCGCGTTCTAACAACACACACTCAATCAGGAAAATGGCACAAAATGGTGAGTACTCACGAAATTGGAGAAATAGCGTCGGAGACGGCATTGGAAAACTCAATGACTGAGTGATCTGCGGCGCCATCTTGTTTCCTTTTATACTTCCTGAATCGCGACCGTACTACTTCCGGGTCCTAGTGCCGGTCGCGTTGAGTGCGCATGACAATTCTGTTTCTCTTTGTTCTGCATAGCTGTAATTAAATAATGATATTTACAGTAGAAGCTTCTCGGGATAATGTTGCAAGCACTTGTTGCCAACCACCTCCTCTGTCCATACTCCTATCTTTCTTTTACTGCATTTATTTTATATACACATATTTATACACTACACATACTTTGGCTTCATTAGTAACTTCCATATTTTTCTCATATGATCTGACTTATTGCATCTGGCATATTGTATCTGCCAGATATCTGTCATATCTGCTTTGGCTACTGTATATCATGTTATGTGAAGTTGGATAGCTGAATTGTTTGATAGATCTGATTATTCATGTTTCATGTTTTATCAGCACAATGCGAGAATCAATGTTTGAGTTATACTGTATTTATTATAATATAAATGCGATATTTTCTGTTTTTTTTAATGCTTTGTTTTATATATACTATACTTTAAAAAAGCAAACATTAATATATTTGTTACTTTTTGAGGTGTGTGAGTTAAATAAAAAATGGTTTACAGTAGGATTACACATTTTTTAATTTATATATTTAATGATACAACAGCCTTTTTTTGCCATTTATTTAGATATTTTATGTAGGTCGTAATGCTGGGTCTTAATATATATAGTCTATGTGACCACATCATGTTTTAATGCCACATCACAGCACTGTCAAGTTCTCAAAATGTCTTCAAGTTTATTCCGCTAACAATAACTCTACTGTCCAATGCCTGGTACCCATCCCAGCATGCAGCAAATAACATTACTGCTATTATCATCACCGTCATTGTACTGTGTAACAATGCAGTCAGATAAAGAAAATTTGCTCCATCATCAAGCTTTCTGACAAGCAAATAAAGGTCTGCCTGCACCATACAGACCTCATCTTTTTGTTGCATTTTAGATAGAGTTGTATCAAGTTATTTTGTCAGTGGAAATAATGTACGGGATATGTCATAATGGAATGGATGAGTCCCCACTGGATACCTAGCTTTAAATGAAATATGGACAGATGCTTTTTTCCATCACAGATGTTCTTGTTTGTAATTCATAAGATCTGAATTCCTATTTCCCTTCCACACCCTTTTCCAATATCTGTTTTTTTCCACATATACATATCCATACATATGTATTACTTTTATACATTATACATTTATTTTTTTGAACAGAACTCTCTCTCTCTCTCTGTCCTGTTCAAAAATTTGTAAATCTATGTTTTTTTTTTTTTTTTTACACAGTCAAATCATGTGATCATAGCAGGTCTCAGTATTAGGCAACCTCAGAAAGCAACATATATATTTTTTTACTGTGCCATTGTTTATTTAACAAAAATTAAGCCAAAAAGACAAAAAAAAAAAAAAACGTGGCAATTCTAAGTACCTTGATCCTTTTATTTTCCAGCCATACTGATGTAGATGTACTACTGTGCTTTGGTCGTCTCAATGGTCTGATAGCCTCATGGACTCAATGACTGTAACGGACCCAGGTCGTGTAGTTGAGCAAAGCCCTTAACTCTGTCTGCTTCAGTATGATGGCTGACCATTTGCTCTGACCGCAGTTATGCTGGGATATGTGAAGAAAGAATTTCACTGTGCAGTAATGTATATGGGACAAATAAAGGCTTAGCTTAGCTTAACATGCTTAGTACGGTCTGAAATGTACTGTAGCTCATGTGTTTTTTTTTTGTTTTTTTTTTTTTTTTCTCTGAGCATTGCACCCTTGGTGTGAATGTGATAGGATGTCCACTCATGGAAAAAAAATAGATTTTTTTTTAAAGAATTGGCTGATAATTACCATCACAGGGATGCACCTTACCCTCCTAAATCATTTTTGTTAAATAAATTATTGCACAGTAATAAAAAGTAAGATGTTTTTGTTCGTCTGAGGATGTATTTGCCTAATACTAAGACACAGTATTTGTAAACTGTTATAAACTTAATCTCATGAAGACCGTCCCAGGAAAGCAAGACCAAACCTTACCTGTGCTGCAGAGGAGAAGTTAATTTAAAGTTACCTGTCTTAAAAATCAGCACCTTTACAGAGAATAAGTAGCAGATACGTCTTAGTATCAACTTGTTGGAGTAGATTATTGCATATCCCTGCTGAAAAATCCAGCATAGACGAGCATGATTTATATGCTGTTTTTGGTAAATGATTCATTTACCAAAAACATGTAAATAAATTATTTTACATTTACAGTGGAACCTTGGATTACGAGCATAATTCGTTAACCTGCACTTAACATTAAAAAAAAAAGTAAAAATAAATCCAGATAAGATAAGACAGATAAGTGTTTCCGTTTGTGCGCAGGCGCCGTGTATTTGTATGTGTGTGTGTGTGTGTGTGTGGACTTAGCCCCTCACCTCGTCTTAAACAGTAAAACTCCTTCTCCCTCCCCCCACCTCGCTTTTTAAGTTTCACAACTAACATATACAATGCAAACACTATTTTAACGGGAAAAAAAGAATTCTCTCTAATGATACTCACGTGAGCATACTAACGGAATCATTGCTGTAATGTAAAAAATAACAAATGAACCAGCACCTTACCTTTGAAAAGAATCTTTTCTTTTCAAAAAAGAAGTTTTCTGTGTAAATAAAGTGCGTGTGTAAAGCGCCGGGGAGATATGTGTGTGTGTGTCAAATTATGCGTGCGTGTGTGTGTGTGTGTGTGTGTGTGGGGCACAGTGTCAAATTACGCGCACGCACACAGAAGAGAGAGGGAGATGTTGATTATACCAGTAAGAGACAAGCACTAAGATGCAGCAGGGGATACGATTACCCATAATTCCCACAGCGCAAGAGAGAGAAAAATCATTGGCTCAGTTGTGATCACTTGCCGCTCGGTGTCAAAATAAGAGTCACTTGCGTGATACATGATACTCGGCGGTCGTAAACTAATACTTGCTCGGTTTCCGATTAAAAATTTTATTAAAATCTTTGCTCGGTTTGCGGAACACTCGTAAACCACGTTACTCGCAATCCGAGGTTCCACTGTATTAAATATCTGCTGGGTTGGCTAAAAACACAACACAAACCTTATATAAATGCACTGGCAATAAATGCATATTTTAAAAAAAGTAATCAATAGAAAACCACTTAAAATTTTAAATTAGTCACCAGCATCAACAGGGTTACCAGCATACCAGCATCAGTATCATGGGGTCAGCTGATTTGGCGGTGGGACCACTTGCATTTTTTATGGTAACCATGAAAATAACTTAAAATGCTCCATCATTTATAATCATACACATAAGTGTAATACATCATTTGATGTCTTTATTTGTTAAAGTACACTCACATATCAATAAAACATTGTGCTGTTGGAAAAAAATGACCTGAAACTTGACACGCACACACGCTATTCACAGGGAAACAGTCAGCATAATCTACATACAAGGGCACACCCCCAAACACACACATAGTATATATGATAAGTTTCCTGTGCATGTGGAAGAAGTTAGGCGCTGTATAGGTTTTTGAAGCTCTACAGAATGTTCTGGACAGTGGGAGGAGTTTAGATTTACCTCAGAACAACACTGAGACTCCAACAGAGAAAGAAGGGGGAGAATCCAGCAAGCTGTTAACCATGGGTAAGTTATTAAATTTAATATAATCCTTATTCTGATAATATAAAACTAATATTATTTTAGCTATTTGGTTCAATTTTTGGTTAGCTTGATTACACTGCTATCTATAATGTTATTTAGCACAGACACTTCAGCTCAAGGTGCCTAAAATACTGCCTTATGTAGCTTACAGATGCTTGTGATATTAAGGTGTAAATTTCAATCGTAATGCAAAAAGTATTGCAAAAGCAAAAGTTTGTGTTGTCTTTATGCATTGTCAATAGTTATTGATGTTAATATACAGTAATTTTATTGCTATCAAGCTTATGTTTCGTTTTTCTTTTTTATAAACAGTTGTGACCGTGAAAATGATCAGCCACCTGTTTTATAGAGACTAAATGCAAACAAGCAGGCAAGATACAGACGAACCATTGCTATGTCATGGAAACCACAGACTCTGTGATTCCTGCCCGCATGGGAACCTGGACCACGACTGGGGTCTGGATTTGGGACGGATTTCTTGTATTTTTTAAGTGGTTGATCACACGATAAGGCTTCACTTGTGCCAGGAATGCCACAGATGCCAGGAATGTTACCACTGCTGGCCACAGGGTCTGTGTGCTTTGCAAATCAGTTTATGGTAAGCAGCAAAAAACACCATGGACATACCAGGTATGCGATGTTCACTTGTGTCTTGAGTTAAACAAGAACTGCTTTTCGAGAGAGGCACAAAGATGTATGACTGTGTATAGGGTGTAAGAGTGGGCTTTTATAAACCTAACACCCTTTCTTCATAGTGCATTGTTCCTGTTCGCCCGGTTTTACCCTGAATATCTGTTTGCATGGCCATATTTACAGTATGCCATAAATGTGCATAAATGTGTCATCTGTGTCCCTCTTCCCTCAATCCTGGACATTTACTTTGCACTAGGTGAAAGAGGTGACATTTATGTGTTTATAAGTAAGGTTACATGTACTGTATATGTTTATAAGTAAGAAAAATACACAAATGTCAGGACATGTCAGAACTACTTCAGGGCCCATAAACCTGCAGACCCTTAAATAATGAGTGAGGGCCAAGCTCACTCATTTACACTACTGTGGTGTGAAAGTAACTGTGAAAATGTCCCTGAAAGGTTGGCCTCATGTTTTGTTTTTGTTATTAGTTTGTTTATCAAAACTTGTTTGTTGTTTAAATTATCATATTGTTACAAATGTGCATATTGTATATATTGTTACATATTACACATTGTTAATATTGTTTATGTTGGCCAATAAAGCTGATTTTATACTGATTCTGTTCTATATTTTACAAAGTTTTTGGATGACCATCTTGCATATATTCTGACTTTTATATCATACCAAAATTTGATGGGGTGGTGAACAGCTGGGATGCATTGGCTGCATATGTTGTGTTTTGGTGCTGCTTTGCTGGTGACCCTGCTTATGCTAGTGCTGGTGGAAAAAAACAGCGCAGACCAGCATAGCTTCCAACCTTCCATTTATATCAAAGATATTAGAAAAGATAGTATCAGCCCAAATATGCACATTCTTGCAGGAAAACGATATTCTAGAGGAATTTCAGTCAGGTTTCAGGCCCCATCATAGTACAGAAACTGCAATAGTTAAAATTGCAAATGACTTGTTTTTAGCTTCGGACCAAGGCTGCATCTCAATTCTTGTCTTACTTGATCTTAGTGCTGCATTCGACACTATAGATCATAACACTCTCATAGATCGCTTAGAAAATCACATTGGTATTCGGGGACAGGCGTTAAAATGGTTTAGATCCTACCTGTCTGATCGATTCCCTTTTGTAGATCTGAATGGAGAACAGTCTGGTGTAATGCCAGTGAAATATGGGGTGCCACAAGGGTCAGTTTTAGGACCTCTGCTGTTCTCAATATACATGCTTCCCTTGGGTAACATCATCAGAAGACATGGGATTAGTTTCCATTGTTATGCTGATGATACTCAGTTATACATTTCCACAAAGCCAGATGAAATACCCAAATTGTCTAGACTAACTGAGTGTATACAAGATATAAAAGATTGAATGACCGATAATTTTCTTTTACTAAATTCAGATAAGACAGAGATATTACTTATTGGCCCAAAAACCAGTACACAACAGCTCTCACAATTCTGTACTTTTACCACCAGCTCGACAGTGAAAGACCTGGGTGTAATATTAGACAGTAACTTATCCTTTGAAAATCATATCTCCAACATCACAAAAACATCCTTTTTCCACCTTAGAAATATTGCCACGCTTAGGAACATTTTATCTGTATCTGATGCAGAAAAGCTGGTTCATGCATTCATGACCTCCAGAATGGACTACTGTAATGCATTACTGGGTGGCTGTCCTGCATCCTCAATTAACAAGTTACAGTTAGTCTAAAATGCAGCCGCCAGGGTTCTCACTAGATCTAGAAAATATGATCATATAACCCCAATATTATCATCCCTGCACTGGCTACCTGTTCA